>CALSBZ010041903.1:0-13350 GCA_943591055.1 Gobionotothen gibberifrons
TTTTGGCGGCAGTGCTTCCTGTTTGTCCAGAAGTCTTCTCATCAGGGCTCTATAAATACAGAACTACGGCAGATATGTAATATTTAATGCAGCCGAACCGTGTATTACAATGCCGTTATGTGATTACCTCCAAAGAGAAAAGCAAGCAAACTCGGAATAAAGTATTATTTTATTATTTTTAAATGTTTTCGGATTTCACATCAACAGGAAGTCCGGTTAACTAAAATGTCCGTGCGGAAAAATACCCCCAACCCATAGATCCGTGGGTGAATAATGTTAATCACCACATCCTGCCTCACCGAAAGCGCTTCAGACGACGGGGAAAGCGTGGTGGCGTGTTTGTCCATCAAATAGCACACCTGACGGCTGCTCCGCGCGGCGTTCAACACGCACATCTTCGTCAGCTGAGACGCTCTACACCTTCAGCCACCCCGGAGAGAAAACTCTGCATGGCTTTGCTAAACGCTAGGTCAATAGCTAACAAGACGTTCCTGTTAAACGACTTCTTCACCTCTCATGATCTGGATTTAATGTTCCTGACGGAGACCTGGGCCCACACCGGCGAGTATGTACCGTTTTCTGAACTTCTTCCTCCCGACTGTACTTTCTTTAGCTCCCCCCGTACCACCGGCCATGGTGGGGGTATAGCTTCAGTGTTTAAAGCTAATCTCCAATGCTGCTTGCTTCACCCAGTAACCAGCTATGCTAGCTTCGAGTTACAGCTTTTTGAATTGAACCCAGCCTCGCCTATACTCTGCGCAGTCGTGTATCGTCCACCAAAGTATAATAATGATTTTATAACTGACTTTGCTGACTTTCTGTCCGGGATCATGGTGAAATATGATCGTGTTTTAATCTGCGGAGACTTTAATGTCCATGTGTGCTGTGAGTCTAAACCTCTGGTTAGGGATTTTTTAAACCTCCTCGACTCTTTCGGTCTTATTCAGTCCGTGGCTGGCCCAACACATGATAAAGGACACACTGTGGTGACCACGTATTTATACACTGGTACATAATTCAGACATGGAACTACAATAGAGGTATTGTTTCCGCACGGACATATATGTTGTGTTTACTATATGTTGTGTGCACCTCCTTCCTCTCTCTCTTCTCTTCCTGGGCTGCGACCCGAAGACACGTTCGTTGCAGCTGCTCAATAAAGCTCACTCTTGCACCTTTGATGCACCGCCTCTGACTCCATATTCCTCGGCACCACAACACCTTAGATTTAGTATTATCGTTTGGATTGTCTATCTCCGTGGATGAAATCTGTGTAGGAACGCGTATCTCATTTTACCATTTACCGGTTCTGTTTACAACCTTGATCCCTTCTGCAGGAGTCGAATTACGTGCTCCTGCACGTCGTCTGCGTTCAATTAACCCCTTGACTGCCTCACAGTTTTCAGATGCCTTTAATACTTATCCGATTTGTAAATTAGATGTGAACTGTGCTTTTAATGCTGATGAGCTTATCTCCATGCTTGACTCGACATGTACACTAATACTGGATTCCGTTGCTCCTTTTACGCTTAGACGCAACAAAGTTCTCTCAGAGCCGTGGCTCAATGATTGTACTCGCGCTTTTAGACGCGCTTGCAGGCGTGCAGAGAGAAAATGGAAAAAGGATAAACTTCATGTCTCCTTAGAAATTCTTCGTGCCTCCCTTTCCGATTATCAGACGGCAGTCAAAGCAGCCAAAACAGAGTATATTTCTCTGTTAATCTCCAAAAACAGCCATAAACCTCAAGTTCTTTTTAATGTCCTCAACTCGATCATTAATCCTTGTGATGCTTCTCCAATTGTGCCATCAACTACTCTCTGCGAGTCATTTCTTAAATTTTTTATGGAGAAAGTATCTGCCCTTAGGCTAGCCCATACTGGTGCTACCCCAGATCCTGCTCCCTTTCTGTGCCCTGCTGTTCTCGATCATTTTGAGCCTGTATCCCTCTCTTTTCTCTCGGATGTAGTCAAGCATCTGCGGCCGACAAACTGCAGCTCAGATAGCATTCCCTCTCACCTTCTCAGAGATGTTTTTGAATCAGTTGGAGCAAGTGTTTTATTGCTTGTAAACACTTCTCTTAGCTCAGGATGTGTCCCAGCTGCCTTCAAACATGCCGTGGTTAAGCCACTACTTAAAAAGAAAAATCTTGATCCCTCCATAATGGCAAATTTCAGGCCCATCTCCCAGCTACCCTTTTTATCTAAAGCCCTGGAGCGAGTAGTCTACGCCCAGCTGCAGTCGTTTTTAATCACGCACGGCATCCACGAAAAGTTTCAGTCTGGCTTTAAACCTATGCATAGCACTGAAACAGCCCTTTTAAGAGTTTTTAACGATCTGCTCCTAGCCGCCGATTCAGGCAACACAGCTGTTTTGGTGCTGTTAGACCTGACAGCTGCCTTTGACACAGTGGACCATAGTATCCTGTTGTCACGGCTTGAACAGTCCGTAGGCATTACAGGCTCTGCCCTTGCATGGTTCAGGTCTTATTTGACGGACCGTAGCTTCTCAGTGCAGTTAGGTGCCTTCTCCTCTGCCACAGCCCCTCTTACTTGTGGGGTTCCCCAAGGCTCGATTCTGGGCCCCATCCTTTTTCTATTGTACATACTGCCCCTAGGTTCAATTCTCACAAAACACAATATCCCCTTCCATTGTTACGCTGATGATGTACAGATTTACCTGCCTCTCAATCAAAATGCCAACTCACTACAGCAATTGAAGGACTGCCTAACAGAGATTAAATCCTGGCTGAGCCAAAACTTCCTCACCCTTAATGAGAGCAAGACCGAGGTTATCTTTTTTGGACCCCAACCAACAGTGAACTAGGAGAGTGTGTTTACGTTGACTCGTTGGGCCTTTCCTCCTGTACTTTTTTGTTCCCCAGTACTTTCCTTTAAATCTCAATCCAGGAGAGTGCATTTAGGCCTCTCCTACTGCCTATTCACTGTTGTCCCTCTTCACCAGTATCCCCTGTCTCCTTTTTCATACATTTTTCAAACCCTATTCCAAGGGGAAGCATTGTGGTGCCTTTTCATTACAGTTTTTGGCTTTGTATTTCTTCACCTCTTACTCATTTAACATTTAGGAGAGTGCATGTACGTAGCCACGTTGTGCCTCCCTTCCTCTGTTTCTGGCTTTTCTTTTCATACCCTTGTTTCTCATAAAAGAGAAGAAAAACTATTCTAAATTCACTTGTACACTTGAGGGGTCAGAATTGATAGATTGCGTGGGGAGGTTCAGGAGATCTTTCTTGAGGGTTATCAAGAATAACTTTTATCCAATGACCTTTTCCCTCTCTGTCTGTGTCTGTGTATTCTCTTGTTTCAGATTAACCCAGCCAAATCTCTTTTTCTTGTTTTTCTTATCTATATCTACGCCGGGTTCCGGAGTCGAGGCTGATCGTCTTGCAGTAGTCCTGTGCCCTTGATCCTCTATCCTGAGCTCTGGATTAAGTCGTGGACTTCGGGTTGTGGCTGAACCTATCGCTGCGGTCCTGCCTGGGTCGTGTCGTGCTGCTTCCCTGGTGGCTTCCACAGGATTGTAGCTGACATCTTCGTGGATTCATCTTCTTATTACACACACACGCATTCCCAAACATTCGGTCTATAGGCTGTAAAATGTATTATCTCTTCGATTTACACACCACATTTCTTGCACGTCTGTCCGTCCTGGGAGAGGGATCCCTCCTCTGTTGCTCTCCCTGAGGTTTCTCCCATTTTTTCCCCTTTAAAACTGTGGGTTTTGCGCGGTAGTTTTTCCTTGTACGATGTGAGGGTCTAAGGACAGAGGGTGTAGCTTTTCTCATATTGATACTCTGAACAATCTGTGCTGTTGTATTTGCTGCAAAGTGTCCCTACTGTAGGCTATTTTTATTATATGTACAGCACTTTGGCTCGACCAAAAATCGCTTATAAATGTGCTATATAAATAAAACTTGATTTGATTTGATTACACACATCCCTTCACATTTACATTTTAATTTACATTAAAGTATTTCGTGAGGCCTTCTAAAAATGTTTTTAAATACAATTAGGGCAATCGCACAACGTCACGTCCGTTAATTCCACATCCACACCTTTATATACACAACTAAATAAACTACCCAGTATGAACACTTGTATAGCCCTTATTAAAAACATTCATTCCTCAAGTTGTAAAAATGTGCTAATAACGTTATTCTGAGAGTTATTTCCCTCTGCATTATGAATGCGCATCTAACCCACGGGACCGCGCCGGCCGGAACGTTAATGTTACGTGTTCAGCACTACATGCATTGCGTTTATCTTTACCCATGGATGCACAATAACAACGGACCCATATCGTTTTACTGCCATCCCACAGAGCTGTAATAATGGATATATTGCACATGTTTGCTGTAATTCATCACTTGTACAATATTATACTACATGGGCTGTATGATTAAATCTTGTACCGTAAATGTTGTAATAAATAAAGTTAATATTACCGGCGTTAGAGTAACGTCCCTGTAGCTTCTTATTGCACTAAGAAGCTTATTGCACTGTATATATATATATACAGTGCAATAATTCTTTCATGCTAAATGAAGCTCTGTTGCTTGGATATCGAATGCGCGGTGCTGTTACGTGTACGCAAATTGACGTGCTTGATGTGAACGAGCATTTTGGTTAAAGTTGTGCATGCGCTATGAGCGCACATACGGGTACTTCTCAGGCATGCCGGGTAATCTGTGACGTTTCGCTCTCTCAAAAGTTGGGCCATTTTATCATCATGCGCTAATTAGCAACTCTCATAGGAATGAATGAGGTCCCGCCTCCCACGCTGTATCCAGTTCTTATTATACATCCATGGTTGGGCCATGTTAACAATACTGTGTAACTGTCACGTTTGAAGGGGTGAAACCGTGACATATTCACGTCTCCCAGCATGGTAGATCGTCACATGTTCACGTCTTGCCGTGATATCGGGTTGAACGCCATGCGTAGGATTCATGTGGGAAGGTTGCTTACGTAGTAGAAATCCAAAAAATAGGTACAGAAATGTTCCGACATGTTCCGATTCACCAAACATTGCGTACCGGCGAGGAAAGTGCGTGCTGCACTTCCTACGCCGGTTTCCCTTTATAAATCACAACCGACTCGAAATGCGGTGCAGCTTTTGCGGGCTTCACGTAACGCCCATATTTGCCTATAAATAGTCAAAGAAACGCCCATTCATTCATTCATTTTGACTGACTGAATGAAGAAGATTGCAGGAAATGACGACAGAACAGCTAAAAAAAACATCTCACACCGTGTCAGATTTTGGTTATTTTGGGGAGGTCGAGATAAATCTATATTGTTTGGTGGATGCAGTTTGAACCAGAGTAGCAGCATGGAGGTCGGATCGTCACCAAAATAAATACATAAGTGGTCCGAAAAAGGTTAATGACAACAAAATTACACATAGCCTTCCTCAGGCAGTGTGTTTGTGACAGGAGACCGCCCCTTGATGAGAAACTGTAAGAAATGATCGGGGAATCCCTCCGGAGTGGAGTCATAACGACTGGATCTGAATTATGTTTTTGTATTTGGTGGTTTGTGTCCCAGCTGTCGATCAGCTGTGCGCAGCGTCTCCACTGCAGCCTGTGCATCTCAACCCCCCCCCCCCCACTCCCGCAGCAACTCTATATCCACCAGTTAAAGGAAATACAACTAATGTGTTGTGTTATATTAGCTGTACAATTGACCACATATGGTGTTCTTAGTTTCCATACCTCCTGTGTTTTACGAGCGACTTGTCAAGTCTTGGCAAACGGCATAAAACATGATTAAACATGATAGTATATAAAAACCATGCTCGTATCTACAACCTATAGAAATGCAAAACGGCGTCAGTTTAGACATAATTCTGTTACGCATGCTTACTGCATCATTTATGAGAAAACATTTCATAACATTAACACAACATATTCGAGGTGGTTTTAAATAACATATCCTTATTTATTTATTTCTCCAAGTTATGTTTTTGTGTGCACTGAGGAATCTCAAACAGGCGTTTGTTAAATCATTTTAAGATTGGCTTTAATCAATTTGTGAAAATTAATTCTTCATATATGATAAATGAGAGGTAACCCTTTATATATACAGTCTATGGAGGTAACATTTTATTTATGGTATTATTTCCACATATTTCTCTCCATTCTTCCTTCTGCCAACGGTGTCGCAGTTTCTCGTCTCTCCCGTTTTTGTGCTTAGTGCGTACGCATGGGTTAGAGTTTGCGTGGAGGACCGCACGTTTTCCCGTCAAGTTAGTATTTTATAAATTGCAAACATTGCGTAGAAACTGGCGTACGCCATTTGTTGAGTGTTTATCCCTCTATAAATGAGGCCCCTGATCTGCACCTTTTTGAAGACAGTCATCCCTACTCTCTTGCCAGTTTTTCTGGATAGAAGAAACTGTATAGAGACTACCACTGAAGTACATCCATCCTTGATAAGAATAGTGGAAAACAGAAAGAACGATAAAACCGTAATACCAAAATTACCAGATGCTTAATCTACTAAGCAAAGTACCAAGGTGGTATCTACCGTATGACAAATCTGAATGTTTGCTCTTTGATATAAAGGTCCACAGGCTGAACAATTGATTTCATTATCATAGTTACACAAGGCTGTCAGACTTTTCTTCAGATCGTCTCTTTCCTTAGCCAGGTTTTTGTTAGTTGTTAGAAATTGGGACGGATATACACCCAGCCTTGTTGGAAAAAGTGATCTGTGGGACCACAACAAAGAAAACCTTAATATCTCAGGAATGAACGTATGTGACTGTACAATTTACAAATTTGAAAAGCAATTATTAATTGATTAATTTAATTTAATCAAATGTAAGCATTATAAAGCTTACAATTACAAACAACATGTCCCCAATTTTTTGGGGAGTTTTTTCTTGTTGTCTGCAAGGGTTTAAGGATTTGTGATTTTAGGCTATATAAATGAAATTGAATTGATCAATTTATAATTTCAGGACTTTATCCCTTTTTTCAAAAGAGGAATTAACAACAAACTTTTTTTTTAAGGGTTTTAAACTACGTTTTGTTATTCCTTTTAGTAATTCATTCACCATGTGATTGGTAGGTACACCTGTACAATCTAACGCAATAAAATACAACTTTTCTGCTATAGTGTTATGATGCCTATATGTTCAGTTTCTGTTGACATAGAGGGGTTAGTTATTTGTCCCGGCTCTGTGTGGAGGTGTTGACATTTATAAATGCAACATATGTCCCTAAAGATGCAGCCTGACACAACAAACCTCCACAAAATGTGTCACATTGTGTGGAAACACAACATGTCATCACTGCCCTTGAGGTGCTTAACATTTCCAAAGGCTATCAAAGTTCACAGCACCTTTCCTGATACAAAGCAGAAGTGTGCAAGATTGCATCCCATATCTTGAAATCTAAGCAAATTCTGGAAACTAAAACCCCTTAATTTTGCCATTTCTGGGCAATCTTCAAGACTACAGTCAAGATCTGCTCTTTATGTGTTGAGATAACTATTCATGATTTGGTGTTGTATGCAATAAATAAAGATTGACTTTTAAAATACGTCCCTATAAATTCAACAAACACGACCGTGAGGTGTACAAGCACTCACCAATCAAGTGTACATTAAAATTTTGGACAAAATCGTTTGAAAAAGATCTGAGGAGTTCTGCTGTGTGTGATTTGTTTAGTGTTTAGACAAAAGGAACTCGGTTTTCAAAATTGTGCTTAAGCAATGATAAAAACCTCAAACAGGAAAACCATGATTAAACTGCTTCCTATTAAATTGTTTATATAATATGCCAAAAGATTGATATTAGTGTTTTGTAAAATGAGAAAAAAAAACTGTTTTATACCAGATTTACATATTTAAAATATACGGCTTTAGGCCAAATAAGTTTTTCCTTGGGATTTGTGTTGTACTTTATATTCAAAGGTAAAAGGGTGATGAAGAAATATATGAAAGGTTTTGATCATACAGTATAATTATAAAGAGCTTTCAGTTGTTCTAGTGAAACAGACATTGAGTCAGCGTGAGTCTTTTTTCACACACTTGTTTCTTCCTGTTTGTGTCATCTTCTAAATCTGGTCGCGGTAATGGGTTTATTTGCTCACTCTTGAAGAAGACAGTAAGTGTGAACATCCAGTTCACTGATCAGACTGTTAATAATTAGATTATTCAGCAAACATTAAGCAGAACAGGAGGATGCAGCAAATGGAAGTAACAGATTATGTTAATGAGCGACCAAGACGTGAGCAGAAACGCAGTGTGGATGCGTATCGAACAGGTAACAACACACATTATTTTATTGTTTAAGAACTGCTAGACAAAACATTTGTGTAGGCTTGGCCAAAGAAAATCAGACTAACATTGTATTCAGCATGTTAATATAATGTTTGTTAAACCCCTCTTCTGAACAGCGATTTTAAACTATAGCAGGAAAAACGTTTATGTATTGTTAAAAACTGCATTTTTTATTTGACGTAATTCTAACAACCCTTCATTTGGTTTAAAAATGTGTCTGAAGGCAGAGGATTAAAGAATAAGACCCAAGTTGTTACAAATGTAACTATCCATTTAGGGAACCATTAGGATGCCAACAATTATTTCTTAGGTTGGTTAATTAACTTAAGAAACTTAACATTATATACTTAAAGTTAATAGCAGACTAGAGAGCGTCTCATGACTGTTATCGTACACTCATACTGTTGTCTTTCTATGTGTATTGGTTTCCCAGACAGAAGACGCTGTCGGCTGATTTTCCTAATCTTTGGCGTGCTGTGTATGATACAAGCCCTACTCAACGTTTCTCTACGCCTCTCATGTGAGTATGTTTTCTTGGCATTGTGTAAATTAAAATGTACAAAGACAGTTGCATCACAATTGCAACAGAATATTGCTAATACACACACCCAGTAGTTTTTATTCTTGCTTTCAAAACATTTTCACAATTATTTGTCTGAAAAACTGAATACATTAGTTCATTTAACTTATTAATAAATATATTTTAATACAATGTGTACACTATCAGTGTACAGGGGACCAAGTCATTTGGAATGCAACGCAACTGGTGTCAGTGATCAGGAATTCAATGCCTTGACCAGAGACCAAAACCTGTGTGTAAACAGAAACACTGAACTGAACAACAGGATAAAGAATATGGAGGATGAGATGAACAGGCTGAAGAACCCTAACTGAAAGAATAGAAGAAATTCCTCTAAGTCTTCTTACTCACTTTTGTTTCCTTCAATTCCTTCCTCCTTTACTTACTGAACCTTGAATTGTAATGTTTTTGTTTTTGGACAACCAATGCCATCTAGAACAGCAAATACAAAATATGTAACCTGATTAGCATCAGATGTTTTTGTGATACTTGCAGAGGGGTTTTAGGTGAGAAAACATTGTTTAAATATATAATTTAGATATCAATATGTCTTTATAATTGATGAATGCATTTGTAGTTGTAAGCTTTTATGTACTTATTCAAATGTTTAATGAATAGAACACTTAAATAAAGGAATTGTCAAAATTGAAGTCCAATGTATCCCATTGAATATATTAATTTGTGTCATTTCTGATGGAATTTTTGATATTTCATCCTCCAGAGTTGTGTGTGTGTGTGTGTGTGTGTGTGTGTGTGTGTGTGTGTGTGTGAGAATCTGTAAGCATGCACGGATAATTTCATGGCCATCTTTTGAGGGATGTGTTTGATGTGTCTTTGAAGAGGTGCTTAATTACTCAAAAACAAAAAACAACTGTTAGTGTGTTTATGCACCTGGCTGCCAAAGATAAACATGCAGTTTGACCAAGGGCTTATTTCATTAGTGAGCAGAGAAGGAGAAAGACGTGTAGCAAAGAGAAGGAACTAAAATGAAGAAGCATGTCAGTGCAGTTCAGAAATAATCTTGTAGCCTTCATCTGCCAGCGAGCTGCAGGACTCATCTGAAGAAGACACAAGGTTCGAGGGGGGGTCCGAGTCAGACCCCCCCTCAGTAGGATAAAGTTTGATAGATATTATGAAGATGATTTGAGAGAGGAGACAGGAGAATGTGTATATGCGGTAGTTTCCATGTAAAGTTACGGGTTGAAAACAGTATTTCCGGTCTCAACGTTTTCATAATAAAACCAATGATCAAATGATTTAACAGTGATATCTGCAGTACTCATCCACTAAAAAACATCAGTTTACCCTTGTTAATTATACGACATTAATTGGTTTAAATTGTGTACAATGCTTTTGTGTTTTTCCCATAGGTTTTTGTCTTTAGATTCTGAGAGACACATTTATTTTTTCAGAGGTTTTGATCACGCCGCAATGGACGTCGGGATATGGTGTTTATGCGATATGAAATCGGAAACAATTTTTTTTTTAAATACTTTATTCCGAGTGTTCTTGCTTTTCTCTTTGAAAGTCATCACATAACAGCATTGTAATACACGGTTCGGCTGCATTAAATATTACACATCTGCCGTAGTTCTCTATTTATAGAGCCCTGGTGAGAAGACTTCTGGACAAACAGGAAGAAGTGCCGCCGAAACTGAATATGTGACGTGAATCATAAATATATCAGCAATTACACAACATCTTACATTTATTTTCACAATATACGTCTCCTTGCAGTATCAACCTTAATTCGGCTGACTTTTATATTTGATCCAATTGGTAGATATGCAGGACGTCCAAAGATATTAACAGGAGGATGTGCAAAACAGACAAACTAATAAGGCTTTATTTAAACATTAAAGAATACTTTAAGTTAAGGTCTTCTTTTGAATAAGAAAAAAACTTTGGGGGTATCCACAGATAAATATTAAGTCTGACAAAGTGCAATCACCTTCGCTGAAGGTGTAACTAAAGTCTGATTTAAGGGTTGTTTATATTTCACATCATTAATCAGAATCTGCAAAGTAACTAAAATAAATGTAGTGGAGTAAAAATACCAGGTTAACCTCTGAACTGTAGTGGAGTAGAAGAAAGTAGTACATGCTGCTGTAACAAAAACATTTCCCAACTTGGTATCAATAAAGTATATCTTATCTTATCTTAAGATGATCAATGGCTACTGCCATATTTGCAAAATGTGCCTCTGAACCTTGACAAGCGCATGTTTCAGGCTTATCAATGAACAACAGGAGGGGTCACAGACATAAGACCAGCTGTTAAATAAAGCTCTTCTGACCTTAGCTGTCATGTGGGTATATTCATTTTGCCCATTATGGACAAGCAATTTTCACCCATTTATTAATTATATGTTTTAAATTTGATGACACCACTGTGTTTCGTATCCCCTAAACCTCCAGGGTGTACACAGTTTAATACTGGCAACTTCTAATTGTGGGAAATACGAAAACGGCTTATAAAACTACAATTCCCAGTAGAGACTTGCCATGGGGGGGGGGTGGTTCCATTCCATTTCAAAGAGCTGTTGACGCTCGGCGTAACCTTGTCGCACTGCCACTCCAACATCCAATCACAGGGCTTGAGGACTAATCACGGGGTTTGTAAAGCAAGGCGGATGTTGTAGTCCCAAACAATAGCTGGGGTTTCTGGGTGTAGAAACTCTGTAGTGTCTAAACTCCGAAAAAACTATTTGTTTCTCCCAATCGAAGGTTAAAAACACAAAAGCATTGTACACAATTCAAACCAATCAATATTGTGTAATTAACAAATATAAACTGATGTTTTTTAGTGGATGAGTAATGCAGATATCACTGTCATTTGACAGTGAGGGGAATACATCCGGTTTTATTATGAAAACTTGGAGACTGTTTTCACCCCGTGAGGGTTGATGCTAACTTTACATGGAAGCTGCCGCATATACACGTTATCCTGGCGAGACCTCAAATCATCTTCGTAATATCTATCAAACTATAGATCCTACACATCGACTGGACGTGGACTCTAAGAGTACAATATATACTTCTCGCTAGAAATCGAATCAAAAAGCATTTTAATGGCCAAACTATTCCACAATTTAGGATTTTCCAGAGAGGGTTATTTGTGAATAAACGTCCCTCTGGAACGTTTGCAATCAAGCATGTTGTTTCTTCAACCCGATATCACGGCAAGACGTGAACATGTGACGATCTACCATGCTGGGAGACGAGAATATGTCACGGTTAGAGAGCATGGTGGAAGCATGCCAATTATTTTTCCAACCCTTTTTATCAAGCTCTGGAGTGTGGAGTTGTGATTTAGATTTAACTGACAAGTTACCAAACCATGTTGTGATGCCATAATGAATAATAGACTCAATTGCTGCCCTGTAGAACATTAACATGATACTTTTATCCACTCCATGAACCCTGAGCCGACGCAGAAAATGCAGGCGCTGGCTTATCTTTGAGCATACCTGATCCACCTGGTGGGCCCAGCCTAACTGAGCATCAAAATAAATCCCCAAATATTTCAAACGTGAAACCTGCTCAACCCCCTCCCTGTTGATAAGGACTGGGCTGTGATCACCTACTGACTTGGGGTCAAATATCATTTCCATTGTTTTTTTAATGTTTAACGTCACCAGGTTGTGCGCCTCACACCACTTCACGACCTCTTCAATCTCAAGTTTATAAATAGAAATGTCTGAGTCTCTAGTCAGTAGGCCCCGGCCACACGGTCGTTTGCGTTACTGTTTAGTGTCATATAGTAAACAACTGCGGAAACGATAACGGGTCCCAAGGTGGATAGAAAGGCATACGCAACGCTCTGGGGGGTCCAACGGCTCCGTGAGTACGCTCTATACGATCATGTTCTGATAATGATGAGGCAATAGCCCCGCCTCTCCCCACCTCTGCTGCTCACCCCCGCGTCAAATAAACTGCACACTGAATTCAGATTATTTATCTTTCTCTCGATATGGACATAAACGCGAGTGAAGTCTAATCTGACAGGACGCGGACGGAGACACGCAGCTCTGCTCACCTGCAGCTCCTCCCGCTGTGATGCAGCGGTGAACCGAGCAAAACACACACTTCAAGTCAGATCATCGCCCTTAGCTATTTTAATTACCTCTCAAACTACCTAAACTAGTTATAAATATGTTTATTTTTACTGTCGGCCGGGTCACTCATTACTGGATAAGCTGCTGCATGAGACAGACACTGACGCTGTCAGAAGAGAGGGAGGAAAAAGAGAGGCTCCGTGTATTTTATATATTATATATAGTCGTTGTTCATTTGTTTTAAAGCTCAATAAATAACAAAGAAGACCTTTGACCGGCACTTTTATAATTTTGTCCGGAAGATTTCAACTTTAATACACGTTGACTGGCGAAAAACTCTGCCGGGTTCCCTCTGCCCCTGTAACCGGTGTGGTTAAACGGTCTCTGCGTTGTGTTGATGGACGAG
>CALSBZ010041906.1:257-31478 GCA_943591055.1 Gobionotothen gibberifrons
ACTTTCCCAGCTGCGGTCCTCGCCCTCGGACCCGGCCCCCTGACTTTAAAATCATTGCTACTGAGTACTATGGGAATAGAAGGCTCAATCGAGCTGTGGCTCTCTGTCAGCCTGGCTACAGTGCTGAAAAGAAATCTTACATTATTCTTATTCTCATCTATTAATGAAGAGTAGTACGCTGCTCTCGCTTTACGCAGTGCTTTCTTATATTCATTGAGGGTAATATGCCAAATTAGGCGAGATTCTTCAAGTTTAGTGGAACGCCATATCCTTTCAAGTTGTCTCGACTTTTGCTTTATTTTGCGGGTTTCGGCATTATGCCATGTAGCTAGTCTATGTTGTTTTATTTTCTTCTTTTTCATAGGAGTAACAGAGTCCAGTTTTATTCGCAGTGCATCTGTAGCACTATCGACAACATGATCAATTTGGGGTGGTGTATATGGCTGGGTGGAGTGGCCTCATTTATGCTGACATTTTATTCATGTCTCAACCAAGTTTCAGTGAGACAGCATACAGTATATCAATATTATAATCAGATATTAAATCATTTATCAATATTGCTTTAGATGCTAAAGATGTTATGTTTAAGAGTCCACATTTAATCTTCCTGTTTTGTTGCACTGTAGTAGTTGTTACATTTACTTTTATTATATGTGACACCTCTATTAGGTTTTACTTTAAATTGTCCTTGGGCAGACGCACACACCGTTAATATTGGGTATTTTATTGGAGAGAGTGCAGAGAAGCATATACAACTGCGACTCCGCCTCCTAATCTCAACTCCAGTTTGTCATGGATTAAGTCCACAAAACTCTGAAATATTTGCTGAGATAAGATCTGCACCTTCCAAAGTAGGATGAATGCCGTCTCTCTTAATCAGATCAGGTTTTCCCCAGAAGGCTGTCCAATTATTTACGAAGCCCACATTATTTGCTGGGCACCACCAAGACAACCAGCGCTGAAATGATGACATACGGCTATACATGTCGTCATTTGGTACATACATGCTTGTATGGTACTTCCGTCCCAAGCAGCATACACAGAGGAAATCAGCTAGGACAAAAAGTCCCCAGACACTGATCCCCTGGGTTTTTTATCCCCAAATGTTCATTAACCAAAAACGAAATACAGCCGCTCAGCTTCACAGATAATTTTAGGATACCGTCAATCACAGATTCTGGTAAGGCAATGTCCAAATGTGGATTTGAAATTACACTTACCAGTTCTGAAGATGTGTTGGTGTCCTGCCGACACCGCCAATTTGCAGGGAAATTTCTGCAGCAATGGAGAGTCAGGACTCAGAGAGACACAGGAGAGTTGGAGCTTTGATGTCAAACACTGATGTTAATTACAAGTATCGGCCGGAGAATTCATATCACAAGTCACAGCAGCCAGAGGTTCTGACTGCACCGGTGGGTTGCCACATCAATTCTGCCCAGCCTCTCTCTCGATAGACCTTTTAACTAGTTTACAGAGAGTTAATCAATATATTGGGGGGGGCTGACATAAACATTCTGGGAACACTGGAGACAGTCCCAACATCTGGAGACCCTGAATCACCTGTCTGTGGTTCCGAGAAGCCAGCGTTCTCACAGTCATATAACCCTCTGTGACCGATAGGCCCGGTCATAAAACTGGTAATATCAACAATAGCTGAACCCTCCCATTCCTTAAGACAGATAACAGACTCAGGGTTGGTCGTAAACGTCAACACACAGAAAAGGTTAAATATCTTAGGAGTAAGGAAGAATTATTCCCTAACAACGATGATGTCATAACTCCAACTGACATGCTCAGAGCAACAGACTTCAGATAATGGTTAATGGTCCAGCCTTCAACATGTCTATGTGCCATTAGTGAGTTTTCCTCAAAAAACATGATATTGCTATAACTCCTATGAAAATTGTCAAAAAGTGCTCAAACTTCACATGTGTGCTAACAGTCCAGCCGTGAAGACATCTCTTTGACAGTTTTAAGATTTCTTCAAATGCCGTTGCCTTGGCAACACAATGCTCACTATGAAACAACACAACTTCAGTTCAAATGCTCGAAATGGCCCAAAACTTCACAGGTTTGGTAACGATGCAGCCATCAACACATCTAAGCGTATTATGGGGTGTCATCAAATGACATTGCCATGGCGACAGATCATTCACCATCAAGTTAGTTCAAAAGTTTGCAGTTAAAATATTCTGCTGCTTTTCCAAGCTTTTTTACTTTATTTTCTTCTCATCACACATCCAAGCCCCCAGTGTTCATGTATCATTTCAATCTAAAGTCTTCACTTTCTTATTACACATTACATTTCAACATAGCAATTCAGCGTCAACTTTTCAGCATAAAGCATTTCCACTAGCAATTTCTTCAGGAATTGCATTCTCTAGTTCAGGGGTCGGCAACAGGGGGACCGCGGTCCGGATCCAGACCCAGCCACCGACCTATACGGACCCAGACCTATAATCAATACATTAATAGGGCGATTCTATTTTAACCGCCGCCGACAGGGGGCGAAAGAGACGAGTGAGCGATACATGGAGAGAAACACAGAAGAAGAGATGAGAGCGCGGCAGATAGAAGCGGAGAGGAGAGTGAGTGAAAAGAATAATTAGCGATACAGGGAGAGAAGCGGAGAGGAGAGTGAACAGGCGTGTTTGCGGCAGACAGGGAGAGACAAATAATTACACATGGCGCTCTCCAAGAAGAGGAAAGTGGACAGTGAGAACAGAGCTTTTAACCCTGAGTGGACAGAGTCATTCATGTCCATCCTGCCCACTGGGAGCACAGAACCAGTGTGTCTCATTTGTTGCCAAAAAAAAGTGCCAAAACGCCACTATGAGACAAAACACAAAGTGTTTGAACAAACATTCCCTCTCAAGTCAGAACTGAGTTCACAAAAAATAAGCAGTCTCAGAGCCCGATATGATCAGTCCACCAGGATCAAAATTAAAACTAAATATCGTTCCAGGGCAGGCTAACCGAGGCTAACCAATGAGCACCTGCATGTGTGTATGAGAATGGCCCTTACACCATTTCAGCCCAGATTTAAACTCCTGGCTGGACAAGCTCAAGCTCAATTCTCGCTCTGAATTTTAAAAAAAGTGAGTGATGGACTGCAATATAAGAGGGAAAGAAAGAAAACTGTTCAATTGTTATGATGTGTAAAGACTGATATTGTTCTATAATCATCTGAAACAGTTAAGTCATGATGTGAAACGGTTAACAAAGAAAAAGGGAAACTCAAGCTGCTGCTACACTTTATCTTATTTATCTAAAATTAAGCACTTTTAAGATGCACACATTTTCAAAAGCTATTTTATTTATTTTCTCTATTTTATTTTTTTAATGCAGCCAGAGAGGAACATTACACATATCCACAGTATTTACTGTATATCTGTATAGTTCAATGTTATTTGACAATAAATATTGTTGATTTTTAATTGTACTTTCTTTATTTGATTGGCAGTCAGTTGTTGATTACATGCAGACGTTGATAAAGCTACAGGCTACTTCAATATATATCACACTAATTCATAAAGCTACTTAGACATGTTGATGTTCCGGACCTTTGCAGGGGGAGATTTTCTGTAACTGGACCTCGTTGAATTTTAGTTGAATACCCCTGCTCTAGTTTGTCATGCTGTTAAACATTGACAAATTCTTTAAAGGAGACATTATGCTCTTCTTAATTTCCCTTGTGTTCTGGTGTGCAAAAGCTACAATCCCAAAATGTCCTTTTAGAGGCAGTTTCTTGTACACTACATCCGTGCTCTCATCCAGCTGCAGAGCGAAATATTCACGAGCTCTCACTTGATCCAAAAGCTGAGCAGATTTTCACTCTCAGTAGCGGCAGCTCGATTCTGATTGGCTTGAAGGGCGGTTGTGTGATTCAAAAACAAAAAATATGAAAAGATTGGCATCAAAGGACACATAGATTGATAGATATGCAGTTTTTAATAACATCTAAAAAAAATGTTAAAAAAATTACACTTAAAAAAAATATCCTGTTTCCCTCAAACTTTGAGTAACCCCACTGGCGCCCCCTTGCGGCCCCCCGGGGGGGTCGGGCACCCACTTTGAAAAACACTGATGTAGGATACACACATATCATACAAAACCCTGAACATCCTGCTAAATTAAAAGTCATGGCCATGAACTACAACAGCCCTTATTAAGGTTTAGCTGGGGACTTTGCAGTGGTAAGAGAAGTATTCAGATATTTTACTTAAGTAAAAGTTCTTATACTACACAGTAAAAATACTTTCTCTGATACAAGTAAATGTCCTGCATTAGAAACGTTACTTAAGTTACTTCATCCAACTGCTTTGGCCATGCTTCAGTATTATTGCTTCAGCTTCTTTTTTAATGAACGATATTTCTATACTTCTCCCCTGCTCAGTCAGCCATTCTGCTTCCCTCAGTGCCCTAAATGTTGGGATTCCCTTCAAACTGGATTACACACACAGGCCTGCTCAATCACCTCATCAGGCAGTAATGTGCTCCACCTGTATGTGGTTATATCTGCTGAGCAGGACCCTCCCTCATCCTCAACAACTTCATTTAAAAAGTGCAAAAACCAGGGACCTTCACCAGTCTCCCAACTCTTGCCATGGGTTGTTTAGCTGGATTGGGGTTTGTAGTTTTGTTTTTTATGTATACATTTTAAATTAAGGTTTATTTTTCTTTATACATTTAAAACGTATTCAATCTTTTTCAGGTGGTTCATTTTCCTTGTAGCAGTTGTTAACATTGAGGCAAAAAATAAGCCCCCAATAAGTAAGTTTTTGTCATTTTGTGATATTTTTCAACACTTGTGTGCTGTTATCTCATACAAATGTTTAATCCCAGAAATCAACTCTAAATGCCTTGGAAACTTGCTGCGTGTGGATGTCAGTCGACTTGGAGGAAGTTTTCTTGAAGTGTCCGTTTTCATAAGTAAGCTGACATTTCAAATATATTGCTTTTTCTTAATATAATCTCACTTTTAATTTGAACTTTTCTTGTTCGTTTCCTCAGATAACTCTTCAATCATCCCCGAAAAGCGGCTGAGGTAAGACTGGCTCATTCTGCCTTTTTTCTCTTTTCTTATTCTAGAAACATCTTTTATGTAATGTCTTGATATTTGCCTCACAGCAGCCCATGGACGCAGGCTTCAGAATCACCACAGTGGTGTTCTTCACTCCTGAGGAGAGGGTCATGCAGGTGGACGAAGCCCAGAGAAATGGTTATGGGATCTCAAGCACTCCTACCAGGCTGGTGCTGCGAAGCCCAAATCCTTCACGTGAAACATACACCGTGGATGTAAGTGGACTGCAGTTGACTGAGATTCAAACAACTCTTACTTGATATCTTCCCCTCAGGCAGACTTGTTAAATCACTTGCAGCCCATTAGGTACTTGCTTACACTTACAGCCATAGATAATATAATGTAATCGGACTGCCTTTCAAATGGATTACTTTGTCAGGAATCTAGTTGGCACTCTTAAATCAGTGAGTTCTTATTTATATCCCCCCATATTTTTAGGAGGGACATTATTATGTTACCACAGTATGCATTTACATCCACATGTTGTGTAATCTCCCCCCGCAGGTAGCAGGTGTGCCAATGACAGTGCTCAGTACCTCAATTCTATTTGAGAAGACGAAGCTGATGACTCAACTTTATGCAGGAGCAGCTTGTCCTCAAGCTCAGGGTAATGTAAAGAGACTCACTGATGTCATGTCTTCTAGTGTTTTTCACTGGGAATTTGGGGCACTTTTTACTGTCAGGAATTTAAAAAAAACCTCTGCCAGTATTATTTCTGATTCCAGCATTTTTTAAATATCAAACTTTTCTAAAAATGGAGCCAAAAATATCTTCCCCACCAGAATTTGTATCCAGGAAGAAGTGCTTTATTTGTTTTAAGGATGTGTTGCTGTACAACTGCTAAATTCATAATTTGAGTTCTCCTTTTTCAGATGGTTTGAATAAAATACGAATGATTAGCCATTTGTTCAGTCAAAATGTTTTGAGGATTTCACTATTTCCAAAACGTTAGCCCTTTTCCTTAAATCTTTCCATGTTAGACCTTTCTTTAAGTGCTGTATTTATTTGGTGTACAGGTGGGGTTTTCTTTACTGAAACCTCAATCCGCTGGTTCCTGCCGAGGCGCATTGACCCTCTGATTTACTCGAAACACTTCAGACTGTTGGAGGTGAACATGGGAGTCGATGGGAGGATGCTCGAAGCTACAGAGATGTTGGCCAGAAACTACTCCCTTACTCTCGATGACCTTTACGTCATCGTTGAAATTCCTATTGGGGCAGCTGGTTGCCAAATCAAGGTTAGATAAAACAATGTAGTCCATAAATTGACGAGGTCGTTTTAGTCATGCGTGCAGCTATGCAAAAAAAACATCTGAAATACTACAAAAGGGCAAAATGTTGATGTTTATATTTCTTGGATCTAAAGAATTTCTCACAACAGTGGGGAAAACGGCATATTGGTATATTCAAGTCATTTTAGACTTTAGAGACAAAGTTTAACAAGCAATCATACTTTGTTGTTTCATGGAAAATAACACTACTGAAATCCTGTTGGTATGTACAAAGCAAATGTAAACGGATCGTGTGAGTATGTTTGACTGTTGCAACATCTAGTGCTTCATTGCCAGAAAAATTTCCCTTTTTCTTTTAATCTGTAGATGATAATGTTATTCAGGAAAGGCCTTACTCAGGATGTTTGTTTTTGCAGAGTCATGCCCAGGATGGTCAGTACTTCACTTCTTATATGATTGAGCTGATGCTTGAGTTGCTCTGGACTGAAGACGACACTAACGAGGACACGAGATACAAAGTCTTCCTCCCAGTCGAGACCCCCCTGCAGCTTCAACCTCCACAAGTCATTGACGGTGAGTCATATTATCTTGTTACTCATTTTACTTTTTTTTTATATAAATTGCAACCTGCCTTCAATTCTTCATTTTTGACCTACAGCCACTGTTCCTAAGGAGATGATGTTTAAGGCGTTGATTGGGCCGGTGGGCTCTGATGTAATGCTAAAGAACATCAGGTCCCCCTCTGAGGTTTTGTCCTTGTCCGACTGCATTGCCAGAGGCTTTAAAGTCTTTGACCAAATGTCCCCTAACGGTTGCTCCAAGGTCTATACTGTTGAAGTGCCCTTCACGGACCGTGTCGTAGGACAAATGGTGAGCCTTACACTCAACGCGGGAAATTAAATGCATTTTTTTAAAAATGTGTCTGCTAATAACTATCTGTTTCTCCCAACAGAAAGAAATGGGGGTTACAATGTACACTCTTCATCTGTCCTTTGGCTTCCTGGTCCTGCCAAAGCATGCTCCATTTACTGCCACTGCTTATCTGAGAGCTAAACTGGAAGACATAGGTCCGTACCCATGGATAAGAGGAATTCATAACAAACACACAGTTGTTTCAAAGTATTTTCCTCTCTTTGCAGCTCCTCCTTTATAGGCTAACCATTCCATGGTGCAATCCCAGATGTTAACGGTGCCAAAGGGTAACAATTGAACAGTTCTAAGTGTTCCCACTTAAGAGTTTTCTTCTTTCAGGCTTAAGGTGTTCTGTTACTATGACATCAACACAATCCAGGCTTTTGGCTTCAACACCCGACCTCGCAGGAGTGAACCGTACGCTGACGATGAACGAGGCGAGATGCAGGTTGAAATGAGAGTTGCTTTGGGTAAAGAAAGTTCTTCATGCCTTGTGTGGTTTGTTTTTGTCTTGCATGCTTGCTAAGGATTAGATAAACATCTTAAAGCATTTGGAAACTCTCCCAAAGCTAGAAACTGGGGGAAATGAGAGTTCCTTCTATCATGTCAACACGTTGAAAAAGCTTAATGCAAAGAAACTTGGAAACAGTTCATATGAACGTAGTTGGTTTAAGTAATTGGAATGTTTTTTTTTCATAAAGTTAATCTTTAAACCAATGAACTGAGTTGGCACCTGGGATGTTGACTACATCCAAGTTAAAATCTTCTGCATTATGCACCTTAATGTTCTGTGTACAGGCCGTTTTTATTCCTGTCTGAATCCTTAATAATTCGGGCCAACATGTTCTGCTTCACTTCAGACGACTCCTACAGTGTGTTTCAGCGCGTTGAGGACGATCCCATCACAAATTACCAACAACAGCCGCTGTATTTCGAGGTGGAACTGATGGGATCTTCCATCCCTAAAGTATCTCTTGAGCTGGCGTACTGCTGGGCGACGCTGGAGGAGGACAAGATGTCCCTCCCTCGATGGGACCTCATCGTTAATGGGTAACTTGTATATATTTATTTTTTTCTTGTCCCAATGAAATGTTTGTCAAACTGAACAAAAGGGATGGTTTAAAATCATAGGGTTCTCATTTTGCAGACTTTGACATCTTTACCCAAATAAAATAATTTATTTTTTCTCCGCCAGTTGTGCAAACTCAAGGGACCCACACCCAGTGATCTTCCACTCTGTTTTGGGGCAGAGTTCATTATCCTTCCAACGTCAAGCGGTTTGAGGTCCCGATGTTTGCCTTTGCTGAAGACAAGGATAACTTGAACCGCCAGGTACTATCAGTCATAAGAATAAATGGTCTTGTTTTTGATGTTCAGATTTTGGAAAACAAAAGTACGCTGTCTATAACAAACCCTTAAATCTGTTCATATCTTGTAGGTCTTTGTCCACTGTGAGGTGGTCATCTGTGATGTTAGGGATGCAGCTTGTAATGTGCAGTGTTCAGACCAGGACAACACAATGAAGGGTATGCTCTCATACATGCTGATTTCATTATCCAGTAATGTACGATAAGGTTTACACGTGTTGGGTCAAATTATAAAATGGGACAATGGCTTTTGAATAAAGTGGCTAAGATATATATTTTTTTTCTTCTCTCCCACAGGTCAACATCGTGACGTTTCAGATGACCCTGGTTTCAAACACGTAACTTCAGGACCAATCATTATAATGAGCCCCTAAACAAAGTCCTAATCAAATATTTTTAAATAATTCACACGTCTTTTCTTGGGAATATTGGAGGTTTTTTCCATCTATAGTTGTGTTTTCTATGGTTATGGGGAGGTCCAAACTCATTCTCCGTTCCAAATCACATATATGTAAATGTAGTGTATGTACTGTACAGCAACTGCCTGTGTACTGTTTCATGCAATAGACGTACAATACAGACGTACTGCTTCATAACATTGCACCTTGAACTTTAGTCTCCTGAGGCTTGAAAAATACCTTTCCAAAAGTGTGCCATATTTTACTATTGTTGAAACTCAAAATATGCCTAATTTATGCATTTGTTGGAGACTGCCTGGAGTGAGCATTTAAATTTTTTTTTTAATATAATTTCATTGGGGCCCGAGCACGGAGCGTGCGAGTCGCACCGTAACCCCAAATGACCTGAAATGTTGCACACATATCCGGGTGGACCTGCTCTACAAATAATCCTCTTGGAACCCTAAGCTCCGCCTACATTTTTTGTAATTTAAATTAGCATAATGTTTAAAACGGTGAAATATTCACTTACTTTTCAATTTTCAGTTTTTCAACACCAAACTTCGTATACAGCATCGGTGGAGGGTCAGACACATTACCATAAATGAGCATGTTAGGAAGATAAATATTGCCGCCGTCAATCAAAACGTACTCGCAAAAAGGCGGGGCTTAGAAAGAAATGCTCATAACTCATCAATGTATCCAAACATCACAGATGTTGGTAGATAGGTTCAGTCTGTCTTGGGGAATAGCCACACCAAATTGTTTTTATTTTGGCCTATAGGGGGCGCCAAAAACCCCACCAATTTATAACTCAAGAACGGATGGATGCATTTAAAAAAAAAAAAATGTACACATACTCTGGGGGTGACTACGAACTTATATTTAAAGCGTCGCAATAAATGCAGAATGTGGGCGTGGCCTATATATATATTTTTTAATTGCGATAGCATAAAATGAGCTTCGGACGCAAAACTTGGGACACGTCAGAGCCCACGACCTTTTCGAGACTGTAAAAAAAAAACGTAATTTTTCAAAAAAGCTGCTCACTAGCGCCCCCTATTGTGTGGTAGTCACATAGTTTCTCAGAACTTCACGAATTTTGGCACAGACATTCCTCATGGAGTTGCGGACATATTTGTAAATGGATTCCATTAGCCCCGCCCCTCAGGAAGTCGGCCATTTTGAAAAAATTGCGTTTTTCATGCATTTTAAGCACATTCTTGCGAACTCCTCCTAGGGGAATGATCGGAAAAATTCCAATCCGGCACAAGTTCAGCCCCTATCCAATGTGATGCTAAATTGCGAAGGAATAATTGATCGCTCAAACGATAAGCTCGTAAGGGAACGGAGAATGTTCAATTTTTGACGATTTTCATGTCGCAAATTACTCCAAATTACTCCACACTACTCGCATATAGTTTCTCTGATATTCATGAAACGATATACACATTGCTCTTATGATTGCGGACATATTTCAAATTTGCTTTTATTAGCCCCGCCCCCCAGGAAGTCGGCCATTTTGAGAAATGTGCGTTTTTCATGCATTTTCAGCACATTCTTGCAAACTACTCCTAGGGGAATGATCGGAAAAATTCCAATCCAGGACAACTTCAGCCCCTATCCAATGTGATGCTAAATTCCGAAGGAATAATTCATCGCTCAAACGCTGACCTCGTAAGCGAACGGACAATCTTCCATTTTTGACATGTCGCAAATTACTCCAAACTACTCGGATATAGTTTTCCCGATGTTTACGAAACGCTGTATACACATTTCTCTTATGATTGCGGACATATTTCAAATATGCTTTTATTAGCCCCGCCCTCCAGGAAGTCGGCCATTTTGAGAAATGTGCGTTTTTCATGCATTTTCAGCACATTCTTGCAAACTCCTCCTAGGGGAATGATCGCAAAAATTCAAATCCAGGACACGTTCAGCCCATATCCAATGTGATGCTAAATTGCGAAGGAATAATTGATCGCTCAAACGATGAGCTCGTAAGTGAACGGAGAATTTTACATTTTTGACGATTTACATGTCACAAATTACTCCAAATTACTCCAAACTACTCGCATACAGTTTTTCCAATATTCACTAAACGCTGTATACACATTGCTATTATGATTGCACACATATTTGAAATTGCTTTTCATTAGCCCCGCCCCCCAGAAAGCTGGCCATTTAAAAAAATGGGCGTTTTTCATTCATTTTAAGCACATTTGTGCTAATTCGTCATAGGGAAATGATCGGAAAAAATCCAATCTAGGGCAACTTAAGCGCATATCCAATGTGATGCTACATTGAGAAGGAAATAGTCCTTCGCTCAAGCGGGGAGCTCGTAGGCTAACGGAGAATGTATCATTTTTGACCAATTACATGTCAGATAAGCTACTGAGACCTGCCTGTCTGCCTGGCACATCAACTCTCTCACACACACACACACACACACACCCAAACAGACACACAAACACACACTCACCTACTGTTAGTCTAACAATGCCCTTTGCTGGCGGCATATTCATTACAACAGACACCTATACACTCCCTAACCATAACCTAAAACTAACCCTAACCTAACCCTAACCCTAAAAGACACCTATACACTCCCTAACCCTAACCTAACCCTAACCCTAACAGACACCTATACACTCCCTAACCCTAACCTTAACAGACACCTATACACTCCCTAACCCTACACATTTGATCAACTCCTCCCAGGGGAATGATCGGAAAAATTCCAATCCGGCACAAATTCAGCCCCTATCCAATGTAATGCTAAATTGTGAAGGAATAATTGATCGCTCAAACGATAAGCGAACGGAGAATGTTCAATTTTTTACGATTTTCATGTCGCAAATTACTCCAAATTACTCGCATATAGTTTTTCCGATATTCACAAAACGCTGTATACACATTGCTCTTATGATTGCGGACATATTTCAAATTAGATTTTCCTTAGCCCCACCCCCCAGAAAGCTGGCCATTTTGAAAAATGGGCGTTTTTCATTCATTTTAAGCACATTTGTGCTAATTCATCATAGGGAAATGATCGTAAAAATTCCAATCTAGGGCAACTTAAGCGCATATCCAATGTGAAGCTACATTGCGAAGGAATAGTCGATCGCTTGAACATGGAGCTCGTAAGCTAACGGAGAATGTACCATTTTTCACCATTTATATGTCAGATACTACCTTAAGCTACTAAGACCCGCCTGTCTGCCCGGCACATCAACTCTCACACAAACACACAAACAGACACACAAACACACACACACACACACAATGTACAACACACACATAACGACATATCGCTACCTGGTTGATGCAGGAAAAATGGAACCAACACAACTGGCGCACATGCCTAAGATTTCCTGGTCAGAAACAAAGGAACGCAAAGTCAGGTAAACAATTTAGAGGGATGACAAACGGCTCATTTCGGAGGACTGGGGGGGGGGGTAGTATTAGTGTATTGATACTGAAAGACACTAAATTGAAACCTGTGAATACTGAACAGGTTTCAGCATTCCCACTATCTGTTATTCGACGCACGAAATTCTTTATTCCGCCGGGTTATTTTGCGCCTCTTCTCCCACATTCCAGAAACTCTGTTCAAACATCAAAACGTTCAGCTTGGTTGGGAATCGATGGCTATTTTTCTCATTCATAACTTTCATAATTCCAGAGATACATCCCATAATTAATCAACATTTTTACATTGAAGTCAATGGAGAAACTGTTCATGCAACTGCTAACTGTTCCTTCATACTTTCACTCAAACCTAATTCCAACTTTAAAATGTTACTCATCTTTCTGACATTCATGTTAAACAACTTTTAAATCTGATTAATACTTTTAGAAATATTAAACATTGTACATTACATTGCATTTAGCTGACGCTTTTATCCAAACGACTTACAATAAGTGCATTCGACCAAGATACAAACTTGAAGAAAACCGAATCATACAAGTACATCAGGTTTCATAGAGCTAAAACATTTCAAGTGCTACTCAACTGGCTTTAGATAAGCCAGTCCTTTATTAGTATACTAGTGCTTTGTGAGCAATTATTTGTTAGTAATATCGCTCGAAGTGGAGACGAAAGAGATGAGTTTTCAGTCTGCGCCGGAAGATGTGCAAGCTATCTGCTGTCCTGATTTCAATGGGGAGCTCATTCCACCATTTTGGAACCAGGATAGCAAACCGACGTGTTTTTGCTGATGGGAACTTGGGTCCCCCTCGCAGTGCTGGTGCAGCGAGCCGTTTGGCCGATGTGGAGTGCACGTGCTGGGGTGTACAGTTTAACCATTTCCTGGATGTAGGAAGGGCCAGATCCAGTCGCGGCTGGTGGAAAATATTTTTGGTGGGGCTATGGAAATAGGGAACAAACAATACTAGAGCGGTCCGGGGGGATCCTCCCCCGGGAGACATTGAGAAATGACCCCTTAAAAGGACTTCTGGTGATGTTAGAGGGGAGGGGGAGATAATCCATAATCTTCATTGTGGTTAGCTATGAATCTTCCAAAACTGCAAAAGTACATTAGGCCCACAAAAACTGCAGAACACTGGTGCTTTGGGAACACTCAAATTATTTAATTCCCATTTAAAATCAGGAGACTAAGTGTGTGTGAGATACTTGCCAACCCTCCCGATTTTAGCAGGAGACTCCCAATTTCATTGCCCTCTCCCGGTTTCCTCCCGGGGTCATATTTCTCCCGATTTCTGACAATCAGATTTACTCACAACTGTTTCCACTCAGACTTTAATACAGCTACACCATTGTTTGGTTTCCATGGTAGCGCGTCTCTTTAGCAGCGCGCGCAACTCAAAGTCTGAGGAAGATGAAAACTGAACAAGAATCGGCAACTCCACCCTCTGCTCACTCCTTTCCTGTAAAATACAGGTCCAGCCCACACATATGCTCCATGGTGCTACAGGCATTGCCCTTACAACTACAATAAGCATGTAAATGTTAATCTACAGATCCACTAGCACCGGATTCTCCACCTGCAGACGCAGCCATCCTCGACAAATACTGACTGTAGCGTCACCTTGGATACGAGTCCAAACAACTCTCAGACAACTCAGACACACAGGCCAGGGCGCTGACAGGGCGCCCTTTGAGCATCAGATCTGACGACGCTGATTGGCTGAAATTATGTTTCGGCAGCATAGTTTACAGAAAGCAACAGTCAGCTTGTTGGCTGCTGCTGCTCTGGCTGAGGGCTCATTTACCGCCCGGACGAGAGAGGGCAATGATAAACGCTGCGGCCAGGCAGGAAACATGATTTATCAGTAACTTTAGACAACGTAAAACAATTTTAAACGAGATTTTACTGTAGATTATACATTTTACTGACACTAACTATATAATATTTACCTTGTTCATTTAAAAAAAATAAAAAAATGAATGACAAACATGTGGAAGAGGGGGGGGGCGGCGCCGCTAGCGCCCCTATGGGCCGGCCGCCTCTGTATGGTATGCTTATTGCATGAAACAGTACACAGGCAGTTGCTGTACGGTACATACATTTAAATATATGTGATTTGGAACGGAGAATGAGTTTGGACCTCCCCATAACGATAGATGGAAAAAACCTCCAATATTCCCAAGAAAATACTACAAATGTGAATTATTTTAAAATGTTTTATTAGGACTTTGTTTAGGGGCTCATTATAATGATTGGTCCTGAAGTTACGTGTTTGAAACCAGGGTCATCTGAAACGTCACGATGTTGACCTGTGGGAGAGAAAAAAATATATATCTTCGCCACTTTATTTAAAAGCCATTGTCCCATTTTATAATTTGAGCCAACACAAGTAAACCTCATCGTACATTACTGGAGAATGAAATCAGCATGTATGAGAGCATACCCTTCATCGTGTTGTCCTGGTCTGAACACTGCACATTACAAGCTGCAGCCACTGAATTTCTAACATCACAGGTGACCACCTCACAGTGGACAAAGACCTACAAGATATGAACAGATTTAAGGGTTTGTTATAGACAGCGTACTTTTGTTTTCCAAAATCTGAACATCAAAAACAAGACCATTTATTCTTATGACTGATGGTACCTGGCGGTTCAAGTTATCCTCGTCTTCAGCAAAGGCAAACATCGGGACCTCAAACCGCTTGACGTTGGAAGGATAATGAACTCTGCGCTTAGGCAAAACAGAGTGGAAGATCACTGGGTGCGGGTCCCTTGAGTTTGCACAACTGGGGGAGAAAAAAAAAAGTTATTTTATTTGGGTAAAGATGTCCAAAAGTCTGCAAAATGAGCACCCTATGATTTTAAACTATCCTTTTTGTTCAGTTTGACAAACATTTCATTGGGACAAGAAAAAATAAAATATATACAAGTTACCCGTTAACGATGAGGTCCCATCGAGGGAGGGACATCTTGTCCTCCTCCAGCGTCGCCCAGCAGTACGCCAGCTCAAGAGATACTTTAGGGTTGTAAGATCCCATCAGTTCCACCTCGAAATACAGCGGCTGTTGTTGGTAATTTGTGATGGGATCGCCCTCAACGCGCTGAAACACACTGTAGGAGTCGTCTGAAGTGAAGCAGAACATGTTGGCCCGAATTATTAATTAGAATAGAAACGGCCTGTACACAGAACATTAAGGTGCATAATGCAGAAGAGTTTAACTTGGATGTAGTCAACATCCCAGGTGCCAACTCAGTTCATTGGTTTAAAGATGAACTTATGAAAAAAAAACATTCCAATTACTTAAACCAACTACGTTCATATGAACCGTTTCCAAGTTTCTTTGCATTAAGCTTTTTCAACGTGTTGACATGATAGAAAGTACTCTCGTTTCCCCCAGTTTCTAGCTTTGGGAGAGTTTCCAGAAGGCTTAAAGATGTTTATCTAATCCTCAGCAAGCATGCAAGACAAAAACAAACTACACAAGGCATGAAGAACTTTCTTTACCCAAAGCAACTCTCATTTCAACCTGCATCTCGCCTCGTTCATCGTCAGCGTACGGTTCACTCCTGCGAGGTCGGGTGTTGAAGCCAATAGCCTGGATTGTGTTGATGTCATAGTAACAGAACACCTTAAGCCTGAAAAAAGAAAACTCTTAAGTGGGAACACTTAGAACTGTTCAATTGTTACCCTTTGGCACCGTTAACATCTTTGATTGCACCATGGAATGGTTAGCCTATAAAGTATCTGTATCAGATTACATAATGGTGAACTTGAATGTTTACGGCTGCAAAACCCAGATTTTTTTTAATAATGTCCAAGCTGAGAATTTTTCGTTTGACCAAAAGTCTAAAACTCAATGACCTGAAGTTTATCATGTTAAGAAAAACAGAAAGCATTAAAAAGCTGACATTTAGAAAACCGGAAGCACTTTGTTAATTAATCTTCCATGTCATTTTTCAACCAACAGCTTTGATAATAAATTAATCATCCAACCTTCAGCTTGGTGATTCCAAGTCTCGAGATACTCACTCAAACTCCGGCTCCTTCGACTGTGACAGCTTTCTCAATTCGAGTTCATCTGTGATAGAGATTTCATTCTCATACAGCATCATATTGGGCAAAAACTAAGAAAAGACAAAAGTGGAAAGTCATTTCTCAGTTTGAATCCTACAGCAAGCTGTTCAGCAGCATGCTTTACCTTTCTGGTCGTCCCACAGGAGTTTGCAGTGAAGACAAAATAAGCGTACTGGTCGTTGCTGTATGTGGGGCCACAGGCAGGGTTTCTGAGGGTGAGCCGTCGGGGGTTCAGACTGGGAACAGACTCCAGGGTTATAGCCATAGCCGTGATGGTCCCATTAGGGAAACACTCTGAAAAAGACGATCAGACATTTGGATGCATTGGAGATTCAAGCCTACATGAGAAAACGTATTCTCTTTAACAAACCAATCAGCTTTGTGATGAAGTTGCAAGCCAAGGAGAAGACTTGGATATTTGTGTTGGTCTTCAGATATCTCAGAGTCACATCCAGTCTGCTCTTGATGGATGACGACTCAACAGCCTGAGAAGTTTTCAGAAACAATACATTATGATTTAAAGAGGACTATAATCTTGACAAATGTTGCTAAATCCCTGCACATTTAAAACTTTGGTTAAGAGTCATACCTCGACCGTAGCATCAGCTGCAGAAAATGGTACAATCAAACTGAAATGTGTGTCGTTGCCCATGACGCCGTACTGCTGAGCCAGGCTACCGGTCAGCATTCGTTTTCCCATTATGGTCTGAAAGTTTAATCCTTTGGTCCCGTATTTCACAAGGACATAGAAATTCTTATCATCACAGCTACCCGAGACAGAAGGAGGAGCTGCAAAGATAGGAAAATACTTTGAAACAACTGTGTGTTTGTTATGAATTCCTCTTATCCATGGGTACGGACCTATGTCTTCCAGTTTAGCGCTCAGATAAGCAGTGGCAGTAAATGGAACATGCTTTGGCAGGACCAGGAAGCCAAAGGACAGATGAAGAGTGTAAATTGTAACCCCCATTTCTCTCTGTTGGGAGAAACAGATAGTTATTAGCTGACCATTTATTTTTATTTTTTAAATGCATTTAATTTCCCGCGTTGAGTGTAAGGCTCACCATTTGTCCTACGACACGGTCCGTGAAGGGCACTTCAACAGTATAGACCTTGGAGCAACCGTTAGGGGACATTTGGTCAAAGACTTTAAAGCCTCTGGCAATGCAGTCGGCCAAGGACAACACCCCAGAGGGGGAGATGATGTTCATTAGCATTACATCAGAGCCCACCGGCCCAATCAACGCCTTAAACATCATCTCCTTGGGAACAGTGGCTGTAGGTCAAAAATGAAGAATTTAAGGCGGGTTGCAATTTATGTAAAAAAAAAAAGGTAAAATGAGTAACAAGATAATATGACTCACCGTCAATGACTTGTGGAGGTTGAAGCTGCAGGGGGGTCTCGACGGGGAGGAAGACTTTGTATCTCGTGTCCTCGTTAGTGTCGTCTTCAGTCCAGAGCAACTCGAGCATCAGCTCAATCATATAAGAAGTGAAGTACTGACCATCCTGGGCATGACTCTGCAAAAACAAACATCCTGAGTAAGGCCTTTCCTGAATCATCTAGAGATTAAAAGAAAAAGGGAAATTCGTCTGGCAATGAAGCACTAGATGTTACAACAGTCAAACAGACTCACACGATCCGTTAACATTTGCTTTGTACATACCAACAGGATTTCAGTAGTGTTATTTTCCATGAAACAACAAAGTGTGATTGCTTGTTAAACTGTGTCTCTAAAGTCTAAAATGACTTGAATATATAATTTAACTACACCGATTTCTCCACTGTTGTGAAAAATTCTTTAGATCCAAGAAATATAAACATCTACATTTTGCCCTTATGTAGTATTTCAGATATTTTTTTCGCATAGCTGCAAGCATGACTAAAACGACCTCGTCAATTTATGGACTACATTGTTTTATCTAACCTTGATTTGGCAACCAGCTGCCCCAATAGGAATTTCAACGATGACGTAAAGGTCATCGAGAGTAAGGGAGTAGTTTCTGGCCGACATCTCTGTAGCTTCGAGCTTCCTCCCATCGACGCCCATGTTCACCTCCAACAGTCTGAAGTGTTTCGAGTAAATCAGAGGGTCAATGCGCCTCGGCAGGAACCAGCGGATTGAGGTTTCAGTAAAGAAAACCCCACCTGTACACCAAATAAATACAGCACTTAAAGAAAGGTCCAAACACATGATTAAAGTGTCATTACAAAATAAATAAAGCATTTCTTCCTGGATACAAATTCTGGTGGGGAAGATGTTTTGCTCTATTTTTTGAAAAGTTTGACATTTAAAAAATGCTGGAATCAGACATTTTTTTTATTCCTGACAGTAAAATTGCCCCAAATTCCCAATGAAAAAAACTAGAAGACATGACATCAGTGAGTCTAACTCTATACATTACCCTGAGCTTGAGGACAAGCTGCTCCAGCATAAAGTTGAGTCATCAGCTTCGTCTTCTCAAATATTATTGAGGTGCTGAGCACAGTCATCGGCACACCTGCCACCTGCGGGGGGAGATTACACAACATGTGGATGTAAATGCATACTGTGGTAACATAAAAATGTCCCTCCCAAAAATATGGGGGTTATAAATAAGAACTCACTGATTTAAGAGTGCCAACTAGATTCCAGACAAAGTCATCCATTTGAAAGGCAGTCTGATTACATTATTTTATCTATGGCTGTAAGTGTAAGCAAGTAACTAATGGGCTGCAAGTGATTTAACTGCCTGAGGGGAAAGACATCAAGTGAGAGTTGTTTGAATCTCAGTCAACTGCAGTCCACTTACATCCTTGGTGTATGTTTCACGTGAAGGATTTGGGCTTCGCAGCACCAGCCTGGTAGGAGTGCTTGAGATCCCATAACCATTTCTCTGGGCTTCGTCCACCTGCATGACCCTCTCCTCAGGAGTGAAGAACACCACTGTGGTGATTCTGAAGCCTGCGTCCATGGGCTGCTGTGAGGCAAATATCAAGACATTACATACAAGATGTTTCTAGAATAAGAAAAGAAAAAAAATGAGCCAATTTTACCTCAGCAGCTTTTCGGGGATTCGAGTCGGGGTATGAAGGCAGGTTATAATCATTTGGAGCTGCTTTTTTCACAGACACCTAGAAATGAGGCCACTCCATAAGTGATAATCAATCTCTGCAGCGACATGAAATTTACCGGCCTTGACACTCATACGAGGCATCAAGCCACTAATCATATAGACGGGAACATGCCCTGCTGCGTTCACTTGCCTCCATGTAGTTGGGTTTACAGATAATTTCCCGGGAGGCCCAGGGAGAGTAGTAGCAAGTTTCTTCCACCAGGTACAACTCATCTTCAACCACATTTTCAGATTGTAGCCGCAGACCTAGTTTTGTTGTGAATGCTTTATCATCCTAAAAAACACATGGAAACAAGTCTCAAAATGAATTGCCACGTCAAAAGCAACATTTGGTGCTGCGTCACAAACTAGCATTCAGTCGTTTTTACCACATTTTGAGCAAAACAGTTTTGGACGGAGGCATAAATCACAGCGTTTCCAAGGTGGTCTTTCTTGATGGTGAAGCCACACTGAGAAGATAGACTTGGCGTGAGGATGATTGAAGAGTTATCTGAGGAAACGAACAAGAAAAGTTCAAATTAAAAGTGAGATTAAGTTAAGAAAAAGCAATATATTTGAAATGTCAGCTTACTTATGAAAACGGACACTTCAAGAAAACTTCCTCCAAGTCGACTGACATCCACACGCAGCAAGTTTCCAAGGCATTTAGAGTTGATTTCTGGGATTAAAAATGTATATGAGATAGCAGCACACAAGTGTGTTTAAAAATATCACAAAATGACAAAAACTTACTTATTTGGGGCTTATGTTGTGCCTCAATGTTAACAACAGCTACAAGGAGAATGAACCACCTGAAAAAGATTGAATACGTTTTAAATGTATAAAGAAAAATAAACCTTAATTTAAAATATATACATAAAAAACAAAACTACAAACCCCAATCCAGCTAAACAACCCATGGCAAGAGTTGGGAGACTGGTGAAGGTCCCTGGTTTTTGTACTTTTTAAATGAAGTTGTTGAGGATGAGGGAGGGTCCTGCTCAGCAGATATAACCACACACAGGTGGAGCACATTACTGCCTGATGAGGTGATTGAGCAGGCCTGTGTGTGTAATCCAGTCTAAAGGGAATCCCAACATTTAGGGCATTGAGGGAAGCAGAATGGCTGACTGAGCAGGGGAGAAGTACAGAAATATCGTTCATTAAAAAAGAAGCTGAAGCAATAATACTGAAGCATGGCCAAAGCAGTGGGATGAAGTTAAAAATGACTGAGAACAGCTAAATCTGTTAATCAGCTACCCAGTTTAGAGATTAGTAAGTATTTGGCATGAACATTAAGTTAATTTACTTATTTGTTTTGAACAATTTTGTATATTTGGTATGGTTCTTTTTTTCTTTGCATGTACTTTTACCTTTAAATACTATACATTTAGCTGATAAACTCACTTACTTTTACTTAAGTAACGTTTCTAATGCAGGACATTTACTTGTATCAGAGAGAGTATTTTTACTGTGTAGTATAAGAACTTTTACTTAAGTAAAATATCTGAATACTTCTCTTACCACTGCAAAGTTCCCAGCTAAACCTTAATAAGGTTGTAGTTCATGGTCATTAAAAGCATCACTCCTTTAGGCCATGACTTTTCATTTAGCAGGATGTTCAGGGTTTTGTATGATATGTGTGTATCCTACATCATTCATTAAAGAAGGTAAAGTAAAGAGGAGGTGTACAAACAAAACATCTAACAGACAATGATTTTACTTCTTCAGCTCCGTTTTACCACCGTTTTAAGATATTTGGGTATGGAGGAAAAGAGAGAGGGTTTTGTTTTCTGACACTTTGAGAGTTCCCTGACACATCGGGACACATATGTCTGTATAAAAGCCATCAAAAAGTGCATTTTGCATGATAGGTCCCCTGTAATGTTCACAAAGGTCTTTATTTTTCTCATACTGCAGCACCTTTTTTCACCACTTAGGCCGGATGTCACCTCAATGTGTTGCAGTGCTAGCCAATAGAAGGGCAAGTGTTCCACAGTGATGTCACTGTTTCTGAAGTAAATGAAGGAGTCCAATGGAGTGTGGGGGGGGGTGTACAAGAAACTTCCTCTAAAAGGAAACTTTGGGATTGTAGCTTTTGCACACCAGAACACAGGGGAAATCAAGAAGAGCATTATGGGGCTCCTTTAAAGTATCAGATTTGGATAATCACTGTTATACATATTTGAAAGAATTTGTCAATGTTTAACAGCATGACAAACTAGAGAATGCAATTCCTGAAGAAATTGCTAGTGGGAATGCTTTATGCTGAAAAGCTGACGCTAAACTGCAATGCTGAAATGTAATGTGTAAGAAGAAAGTGAAGACTTTAGATTGAATTGATACATGAACACTGGGGGCTTGAATGTGTGATGAGAGAAGAAAAGAAAGTAAAAAGGCTTGGAAAAGCAGTAGAATATTTGAATTGCAAACTTTTGAACTAACTTGATGGCGAATTATCTGTCGCCATGGCAACGGCATCTGATGACACCCCATAATATGCTTAAATGTGTTGATGGCTGCATCGTTACCAAACCTGTGAAGTTTTGGGCCATTTCGAGCATTTGAACTGAAGTTGTGAGAAAACCGTGTTTCATAGTGAGCATTGTGTTGCCAAGGCAACGGCATTTGAAGAAATCTTAAAACTGTCAAAGAGATGTCTTCACGGCTGGACTGTTAGCACACATGTGAAGTTTGAGCACTTTTTGACAATTTTCATAGGAGTTTTAGCAATATCATATTTTACGGCAAGGGATGCGTTGCCATGGCAACAGCTTTTGAGGAAAACCCACTAATGGCACATAGACATGTTGAAGGCTGGACCATTAACCATTATCTGAAGCCTGCTGCTCTGAGCATGTCAGTTGGAGTTATGAGATCATCATTATAGAGTGGCGAAGTCACGCCCATCTACTTCCGCCCCATGGGACCTTATTTCTGAAAAATTATGCATTGAAGTCAATGGAGAGAGAAAGATTATCTTTCGATCCCGTTTGAATTGTGCCACGAATTACACATATGATGTTTGTCAATCTTAAAAAAGTATTTCCATGTCAAAAAAGTCACAGTTTGTCGTAAAACTGTTGAAATATAAGACTATGAAAAATACGCAACTAGAAAGACTACAAATCCCAGAATCCCGGTCCCACATGCTGGCTCTTACGGATCCGACTAACTCACCTTTTGTGTATGTACAGCTCTCAACATGACCAGAATTGGAGTGATTTTCACCTCTTTTAATACTTTTCACCTCATTCTGAAAGAAAGAAGTGAAATGTGCCGACGTGACGGCCGTCTTGGTGTGTGGTGCGAGACGGGAGAGGTAGTTCATTGAGCGTTTCGCACAAAAAAATGTGTTACTTCGCAGTTTTAAGACACTTTTTTTTTTTTGACTGGCAAAATTCTCTTTTAAATTGACAAACATCATATGTGTAATTAGTGGCACAATTCAAACGGGATCGAAAGATAATCTTTCTCTCTCCATTGACTTCAATACATATTTTTTCGCAAATAAGGTCCCATGAAGGTCCACCGGAAGGGGACAGTAAATATTTATTCAGTATGATAGCTGTCTAACAGAAGTTAAATTCATTTCTCACTTATTCTGACAATGTACTTACCCCAAATAAAAGAACCCAATAAAAAGAGTTGTTAAATAATAGTGAAGTCACGTTGTAATAACAATAACTCATCCCTCTCGAGTTTTCTTTTTGAGCTTTGCCAAAAGCCACTGTGTGAAGTGTCCTACTTGGGTTGCCGTCTGGAGTTGTCCAATATGGCGGACCATCTCGCACATGCGCAGTACAGATCGGGCAGGGGGACGGATCGGGTAGTGACACACACTGTCACTACCCGATCTGCAGCTCTGCCCGACACTTTCTTATTATTTATTTTAATATTTTCAAGACATTCTTTTTAGTTGTGCAGCTTATTTAACCTTTTTGTTTGACATCAACCATTATAAATAATATGGCCATCTGAGTGTGTGTGGTACTGTTTGTGGTTTGTTTTTAACTGTGTAATACAGTTAATGATTCCAAATGTTAGATTTCCTTATTTTCATATCAAAACTTGCACTACTGTTAAAAATAAATAACAGCAAAAACAATTATGCATTTGGGACTTTTTTTTGCTTTTCCTTGTTGTACCGAACCCGTACCGAACCGTGACCCCCAAACCGACCTAAGTGTGAGTGTGGCAGGGTGCAATCTTACCTTTGAAGCAGGAGAGGAGAGCGCCGATGTCTTTTAAGTTCTCCCAATCCAAAAGGTGGGATCAGTTTATTTGAAGAAAAATAGGTCCAAACTAATACAGGGTTTTTACCTTCTCTGTTTACAACATTTTAATTATACTAAACATATCATGATGTGATCATGTTCTAATATGAAACTTTAATTCACAGTCTTACATTTATTACCAAAATTGTAATTTCAACTGCCCAATTTAGTTTGTGATTTTTAAATCTCCCGATAAAATTTAGAGGCATTTCCTCATTAAAAAGACCGGTGATAATAAAAAGCACATTCAACTTTTCATTCACCAAATCAAATCACATAAATTCCATACCTTTTTTCCGACACAGATGGCGGACACTAACATTCACAAACACATACCTATCTCTCGCATGTATTCGGAGGAAGATCCTCACAGGTGGCGGTTACTAATAACTCACAAACACACTCCTATCCGACACAGATGGCGGGTACTAACATTCAAAAACACATACCTATCTCCCGCAGGTATTCGGAGGAAGATCCTCACAGGTGGCGGTTACTAATACTCACAAACATACTTCAATTCATTCCACTCATTCAACAAAGTAATTCACTCAGCATTCAACCAAGACATTTGAGATATTTATCAAGTCTGAGAGAACCTTACCGAGAGCTATTAACCCAGCTCTGAGGGACAGAGCTTTTACCGGGAGAGAGTATACCAGGGGAACCCCCCCTCTCTCTCTCGCTCTCTCCAAAAAGACAGTAGCCTCATCCCAATACCCCTCCTCGACTCCTCTCTTCCCCTCCTCCGGGACTTGACCCGGAAATCGACACTCCATTTTGAAGGACGTCCCAATAGCTGAAATGCACACGGAGGAGTCGAGGAGGGGTGAGGGAGGAGGGGTGCAGGAGGAGACGAAAGGGAGGATACACGGGAGCAGACTACGCGGAAGTGTTTTCACTACTCGCGTATAAAAGCCCCGCCCCCACCTTCACAGCTGGTCGATTTCAACAGAGGAAAACCGACAACTGGAAGATGAGTGGAAAAGCATCACCTAAATGTGTGCTCACAGCTCCGTGGGAATTATTATGTGCAATTCATTTCTAAAAGGCTTTCACATTACTATAATTATATTTGTATTTAAATGTAGGCTACATTTTACACCAAAACGGAACACAAAAGCAGGACCAACCATCATAGATTGAATTCCTTGACTAACAAGAGAAAGATTCATTAATTTAAATAAATATTTAACAACAAATGGGCCGGTTCTAAGGGGTTATTCAGTTAAGCCCGATGAGAGGGGATACAACTGTGCACATGTCATCATTAACAGACGTCGTTTAAAAGTGACGTTTGAGTGAACGAGGACGTCCCAATTAATACCTGAGGACTCCTCTGTCCTCGCATCACCTCCTTGTGTCTCTCGCTCGCATCTTACGGAGGCGGAGCTAAGACGCAAGGAAGGGAAGCGAGGGAGGGAAAGGAGGAGTCGAGGAGGGGTATTGGGATGAGGCAAGTTTCTTTATGCTCAACAACAGGATATAAAAACCTAAAGACACCTCCTCCATGCCCATATTTGTGGAAACTGGGCATGGCCTCTGATGTACAGGACTGGACATGACCAGACATATTCTATGGCTAATGGCTATGCCATAAGACACACCTTCCTATGTTTGTGTAAAAAGGACATGACCCCTACTCTGCAGGACTTGCAAAATATTATTCTCGGCTATGACATAACCACTTTTTTGGGGCCTCAGTGTGTTTCTCCTTAAGTCAGGAGCCTGAAACTGCCTTCTCCCTTATCAGTGACACCCATAAATCAGTATAGGCCTTACACACTCAACTTAACAAACCACTTGTGTTTTGTTTATACTGTAAATATAGAAAATCATAAAATATGAAGCATTTTCATTGTGGGTTATATAAGAATATAATTGAGTATATTTGATTATAACTAACTTTCGTTTTAAGTATTCATCCTGATATGGAGCTCTCAACAGAGTTAAAAACGTGGATGACCTTAAACTTTTTTATGTTAAACACGACCAAAACTGAAGTTATTGTACTCGGCCCGAAGAATCTACGAAACAAATTATCTAAAGATATACTAACTATGGATGGCATTAATTTGGCCTCCAGTGAGACTGTAAGGAATCTTGGTGTTATATTTGATCAGGATTTATCCTTTAACGCCCACATAAAACCCATTTCAAGGACCGCCTACTTCCATCTACGTAACATTGCAAAAATCAGGCATATCTTGCCTCAAAACAATGCAGAGAAACTATTTGATACTTCAAGGCTGGATTATTGTAACTCTTTATTATCAGGGTGTACCAAGACGTCAGTTAAGTCGCTTCAGCTGATTCAAAATGCTGCAGCTCGTGTACTAACCAGAGTTAGGAAAAGGGACCACATTACCCCTGTTCTAGCTGCCTTACACTGGCTCCCTATAGAACACAGGATAGAATTTAAAATGATTCTTCTCGTCTACAAAGCCCTTAATGGGCAGGCGCCATCTTACCTTAAAGAACTCATTATACCCTACTGTCCTACTAGGGCATTGCGTTCCAAGAATGCAGGGTTGTTGGTTGTTCCTAGAAGCTGTGTCCCAATTCAGCGGCCGCATCCTCCTGAGGACCCAGCCTTTGAATTCCGTGGAGGACCCAACCGACCTCAACGTCGGTTGGGTCCTCCGCGGAATGCGAAATGAGACGGTCTATGGAGCATTTCCTGGCCTAGCAACCAGCTGCAGTCACATGTGCCGGTAATAATTTCTGACATTAGGCAAAATATTTTCAAACGGTTAAATATGGAGTCAGTAGAGATTGTGATTTTTTTGGTGATTTTCGATATGTTGAGATCAATTTCCCGAGGTCAAACCAGGCGCACAATCTATTTCAGATTAATGGAAGACCATGTCCAGGTAATGATACTTATATCTATTATCATATGATAATATTATATAAAATATATATAGCTTGTGTATATATATATATATAAACATGTCTATAGAAATATATTTATACACAAACACAGAATATATGTATGTACTGTATTTTTAGCATATATTACTGATACAAATTTTATTTCAGGTTGAGTATAGCTTGAGTATATATATATTAGGGCCGGGACTTTAACGCGTTAATTAAGATTAATTAATTACACAAAAATTAACGCATTTGAATCGCACTTATTTTTGCACCGCGGAACGTTTCTCACTGGATGAGTTTCAGGCGTACCGATTATACTGGAGCACCAACTAACGTTCATGACTTCAGACAACAACAAACCACAGTGAACAATTCAAACATGAACGAAGAAGCTGATGAGACCGCGTTGGTTGGCCCCGTGGATGGGAAATGTTGTTTTAAAAAACGGACGGATGGAAGCGTCGATAAGAGCACGGTGGTGTGCAAATTATGCAAAAAGGAATTAATTCGCATATCACCGCAGCACATCAAGCCTCAAGTATCACCTCAATGCTAAACATATAGCAGCTAGCGTGGAAGCTAGCGTGGACGTTAGCCCGACTCCGAGTACAAGGACCCACACTCAACCAGATGACTGGTTTCAGGGCCAGGATAACTAAGTCCACGTCTGAACAAATAACCAACTCCCTGGCTCACTGGATTGCACTCGACTGTACACCACTTGGAGTGGTAGAAGATAAGGGGCTGCAAAAAACTGTTGGTAAATCAACAAAGTCTGTTATGGCCTCTGAAGCAACAGAGAGATGTTTTCTAATAGTCAGGGTTTCCAATGTTCTGAATGTACTTGAAAGTATTGTGTTTTACTTAAAAACAAAGTGTTATAGTTTACAGAAGGTCTACCTACCTATAGGCTACCTGAATCTCTGAAATGTACTATATTCCTAAATATGCTATTGCTACACTTTATGGCAAAAATTGCACTTTTCTGTTGGTCTTGGTTAAGTACCACCTTGAAAAAAAATAAACAATGTGTTGTTGCTGAAGCTTATGTATTCAGTCATTATTCAATGGTATACTAAAATCCATGTGAAAAAAATCGCTTCTCACTGTTCTCAGGTCAAATATTTATATGCGATTAAAAATGCGATTAATTTAGATTAATTAATTACAAAGCCTCTAATTAATTAGATTAATGTTTTTAATCGAGTCCCGGCCCTAATATATACATATATATGTATGTGTGTATATATCAATAAACATATATATATATAAACATGTCAATAGATATATGTATACTAGGGCTGTACCCGAATATTCGACTATTCGAATATTCGTTCGTTGACCAACTATTCGGGTTTCAATTTCATTATTCGGATATTCGTTTTTTTTCAAAAAAAAGAAAGAAATACTGCGGTGTGGGTGGATTGGGATGAGGGGCGCTTGTTTTTCACTCGGCTGCTCCCGTTTTGCCAGTACTGTGGTATTAGTGGTTTAGGAAGAGGGGAGTTTTTCACAAATCCAGCGCTCCCTAACTCATGCCTGGCTATGACGTAAATGGTGTGCAGCCGTGAAGCCAGGATAGTAAACAAACATGTCGTCGGTAGTATGGGACTATTTCAAAGTTTCAGAGTTAGATAGTTCGCTTGCTATTTGTATTAACAAATGCAATGCACACTCCTTCATACTCTGATCGATAACGATACACGGGACATAAGTTTCACCACGGACATATGGACCAGTGATGTTAGCCCCGTTAGCATGCTAGGTCTGACGGCGCAGTGGCTGGACAAAGACTACAAACATTGACTGATTGACTCAATTATATTTATTTGGGGAAATAAATATGGTCACTTTGAAGAGTCAAAACTGTTCTTGGCTTTGTTTTGTTCATAGTAGTAATGCTCATGTCATTTGCTCACTACTAGTCTACCACCAGGTGTTTTGTATCTTTGTTTGACTCTTCAGGTTGTAAAACGTTATAGACGGAATTTGGAACCAGATTTACTGCAGCTGGGTTAAATGCAGAGGACACATTTAGTTGTAATGTATGCGAGTACTGAGACAATAAATAAATATAAATCGTAATAGTATGCTCTTTCTGCGCTTCTGCTTAACAGCGTGTTGTCAGGTGTCTCGGATTCGGAGCGTGTTATGAAACCTTTTGAAAAAAAAAAAATTATAAAAAAATATATATATCTCTCCGCACCGAATATTCGAATATTCGCTGCTGATTACTACCGAATATCCGGAGCCCGAAAAATGGTATTCGGGACAGCCCTAATGTATACACATAAACATAGAAAAAAATGCTCTTCACTTATTTAACCCTTTTTTCTCAACCTTTCCCTCTACCAGCCAAGGCCCCTGTATTGCAGGATCAACTTAAGCGTCCCTGTCCTGGACAGGTTTTTTAATGACCAGGACACACGCCCTGATTTCAGGCTGAGCAGGGAGTCCCTGAAGGTGCTGCTGGAACTCCTGGGTCAGGACAGGAGACATGGATGGGGGGCCACAATTGAGACCCTGGTGTTCCTGTTCTGGCTGGCAAGTGGGGCATCATGCAGGGTGGTCTCCAGAGTTTTTGGGATGCCTAGATCCACGGCACATCGGATTGTCCACAGAGTGACTGAGGAGGTGGTGGCCATTTGCCACCAGGTCATCCACCTCCCCAGGACAGCAGAAGACCCGGAGGCTGTGTCGCGTGGGTTCGCAGGGCTGGCCAGACACAGAGCCTTCAGAAAAGCTGCTGGAGCAATCGACAGCTGCCATGTCCGCATCGTGCCACCAAGCGGCCCTGATGGTCACTGTTATAGAAACAGAAAACTGTTCAGCTCCATTTTGCTGCAGGCTGTTTGTGACCATCAGGGCCGCTTCATCGACACGTACGTGGGCTGGCCTGGGTCAGTCCATGACTCTAGAGTGCTCCGCCACAGCCCACTCTATCGGCGGGCACTCTACCCTCCTCCAGGGCACTATATCCTCGCAGACGGGGGGTACCCCTGCCTCCAACATCCACTCCCCCTCATCACTCCCTACAAACGGCCGCTGCAAGGTGTGGGACCCCAGCGCTTCAACAGCCATCACTCCCGGGCACGCTCCATCATCGAGCGTGCCTTCGGGGTGATGAAGACGAGATTCAGGAGTATCTTCCTGCAAGCGCTGGAGGTGCACCACACCTTTGTTCCTCAAGTAAGTAATCACTCATTAGGACATTTTGATAATACTGAAGAGTAGATCTAACATGAGGTATAACATATATATATATATATATATATATATATATATATATTTATATATTTCTGCCAATTTAAAGGTTTCAGATCATAACAGCATGTGCCGTCCTCCACAACATCTGCATTGGGGCCGGCGACATCATGGCCCCAGAAGAGGACATTGTGGAGGATGTAGCGGAGGATGAGGGGGAGAATGTGTTGGAGGCATTCAGTGGTGCTCCTTGGCGGGACCAACTGTCTGCGGAGGTGTCTGCCCTGGAGGAGGTTCCTGGTGACCACGATTATGTGTAAAGGTATGTAAAACAATTGACGAGCTGTGATAAAATAACCTTGTGCAATATTTATATACATCTTTTGTTCTTATCTGCTGCTGAAAACATCTTAGTGACATGGCAGCCGTCGATTGCGTCCGCCCTGCGAACCCTAGCCCTAATGGCAGAGGTGGGAGTAAGTCCTACATGTGCAAGTCATGAGCAAGTCTCAAGTCTTGACCTACAAGTATCAAGCAAGTCCCAAGTCACTGTGGTGAAAGTCAAGCAAGTCAAGTCAAGTCATTGCTCAGGTCAAGCAAGTCAAGTCAAGTCATAAGAAATTCTGATGAATAAGCGCAGTTTCCGCATTTAATTCAGTTAAAAGACAGTGGTTATGAAAATGGATTCAACCCACACTATGATCTTCATTACATACACAGTTAATCATTTGAAATCTAATTTAGACCGATGACAATCATATTAGATTCATATTAACCCTAGAACTACAGACAATATAGCTAGGACTCAATCAAGCAGTCTGTTCAAAAAGGCAGAATTCCAGGTAAGAAAATCATATATGGCATTAGCCATTACACATATTTAATTTAAATGTCTGTTAACACTAGAACCGCCAACAGCGTCAGCACCTACATAGATATCATTTTCAAATCATTTAATTTGTTCCTCTTCATAATTTCCTTATAAACTAAGTAGGACGATTTAAAACTCACTTAATTGGGTTAATTTAGAAATTGCTTCAGTTTATCATCATAACAGATCAAAAAGTTCAGATTCATTTTACAATAAATCAATGAATGATGCACTTCTACAAACAAAAACAACATACTTAAAACATTTAAACAAACTAAAAGTAGATGAACTACATTATTCAAAAGTGTACAGTAACTTCTGATAACACAGGGAAAATAAACGAGTCATCTCTTTTCCTCTCTTTTCCTCTCTCTCTCTCTCTCTCTCTCTCTCT
>CALSBZ010041907.1:0-25847 GCA_943591055.1 Gobionotothen gibberifrons
TCAGTAGGGACGAAATAGAACGATAGTTACGGCTGTAACTACGGTTCTATGAGTCCCGGATGACCGCCAGAGGCGGTGCTTTAAGCACTGGATATGTCCATCGCGCGCATGCGCAGCTCGAGTACCAATACCAACAGAGTCACCTGTGACCCACGTGACACCGGCTATATCAGCCGGTGTCGTCAGAGGATCTGTTCCCAGAATCTTCTCGCGAGCACACAAGAATTCTGAGTGACAGGATACTCTGGCGGTCATCCGGGACTCATAGAACCGTAGTTACAGCCGTAACTATCGTTCTATTTCGTCCCTACTGACCGCCAGAGGCGGTGCTTTAAGCACTGGATGACCTATACCAACCATGTCATGAAGAATCCAAGCACTTACTCCCTTGGCCGGAAGCAGCGGAGCTTGGCAGCAGGACCACACCCAGAGGGTGAGGAGTGGCGACATTGACCCGGTAAAACCTGGAGAATGTGCCCGAAGACGCCCATGCAGCCGCAGCGCAGATGGTCTCCAGGGGCGCCCCTCTTGGGGCAGCCCACGATGTTGAGATGCTTCTTGTAGAGTGGCATCTGACCCCTGAGGCGGGGGGCGGCCACTGGCCCCGTAGGCGTGTGTGATGGTATCAACCACCCAGTGGGATAGCCGCTGTTTCGAGAGAGCACGACCCTTCCTAGTGCCGCCGTGGCATCAATATACGCCCTCAGGGCGTGCACAGGGCACAGCAATTCAGGCGTGCCGCTCTCCTGTGGAATGTTAAAGCGTGCCAGCTGGGTCGGCCGATTGGAGCGGGCGAGTGGAAGCACCTTGGGCAGGAACGCCACATTCGGCCAGAGGGCAACACCCGAGCCATCGGAGTTCCACCTCAGGCATGTACTGCTCAGAGGGCATGAAGCTCTCTGACTCACTTCCCTGAGGTTATGGCAAGCAGAAATGCTGTTTTCGGGGACAGCCGCTTAAGCCCGACCTGGGCCCGGGGCTCGAGATGATAGGGCGTCCGGCACTAAGGGCAGGTCCCAAGCCGGAGCCCTCAGGGTGCTAGGGGGACGCTGCCGTAAAGTGCCTCTCGTAAAGAGGGACACCGACCTGTGTCGCCCCGCCGTGGCGCCGTCGACCCGAACATGTCGGGCAGAAATAGCAGCCGCATAATTCAGAGTGGAGTGAGAACGTCCACTATCTAGAAGGGACTGTTGTCTAAGCAACAACGTACATGCTGTCCCCAAGGGACACGCACATTCTGAGTGCAAGCTGCACAGCCCGAAGCTCTAGCATGTTGACCTGGTGCGCACCCTCCTGGGCAGACCGCTGACCCTGAACGGTCCTGCCCTGCCGCACTGCACCCAGCCTTGAGAGACATGCACCTATGGTGATGGTCTCCTGGCGGGGTGGGATGGCCCATCGGGAGATAGGCCCCGCCCCTCCGGCGTGACAGAGAGTGGAGGCAATGCTGCGACACCCTGACTTCCCTGTGCCTGTGGCACTTGGCGTCCAGTGAAACCTGTTCAGCCACATCTGCATGGGGCGCAACGACAGCGGGCCTAAGGGCCCAGCGGCCGAGGCAGCCGCCAGTCTGCCCGAGGGCCGGAGGGACTGAATATAAGGCCCCATCTTGCCCGGCCCACGTGGAAGTAGGCATCCCTCAAGTCCACGGTCGAGAGCCACTCCACCTGTGCATGTGCAGTGGTCAGCGTATAGAATGGCAGCACCTTCGGGAATCTGTTGATTCCTCTGAGGTCCCAGATCGGGCGAAATCTGCCGACTTTCTTGCTCACGAGAAAGTACGCTTGGGCTAAGCAGAGGGTCTTACTGGCTCGATTGCGTCCTTGGACCGAAGGACGGACGACTCCTGGGCCAGAGCTAGGGCCCCTGCCGGATTGCTGACCCCTTGGGCCGGTAAGGCTCTGGGGCACCAGGCCGCCTGGAAGGCGGGCGACCTGGGGCACGAAAGTCATTGGGAGGCGGTTGAGTGGGCCGCTACGACCTCTGCAGGCCACCCCTGTAATCCGGCGGCTGAGTGCGGCTGCTAGCACGGCCCCTGGGCCTGCTGGGAGTGGGCACAGGTCTGAGAAGACCCGAGAGCTGCTGCCTGGTCTGCCTAGCTTGGGCAGCACATTCCAGTGCCTCCAGGGCAGCTGACCCCAACAGCTCCCCTGGCTCGACTGGTACACTGCGGAGGACTTTCCTACATGCCTCCATTAGTGGTGACTGGGCCAGCCAGACCTGGCGACGAGTCTGTACCAGAAAGGACATAACTCGTTCCAATTCCCTAGCCATTAGGGCAGAGGCCTGCAGTAATGCATCGCTGATGCCCAGCAAAGAAGGCTCGCCGGAGCCTGCTGCAGAGAGGCAGGCGGCACACTAGCAGCCCCCACCGGGCCCAGGCTGAAGGGCCAAGAGGCGACTTCATCATGCCCCTATCGGCAGCTAGCTGATCCGCTTTAGAGGACAGCCTGTTTCTAGTCCTTCTATTGGGGGGAGCACCCATAGCCATCGCTCCCTCAAGTCGCCGGGAGCGGCCGAGTTGATCAGGGGGAGGATGTGACAAGGAGAGGTGTCTGTTGGCTGCTGCCAGACGTTCCACCTCAGTGCTCCTAGCCACTCTGAGCGCCCGAGGCATGCAGCTACAGCTCATGCAGGCGTTTATCGTGAGAACCTCCCTCAGATGTTCGAATTTCGTCCCCACTGACCGCCAGAGGCGGCCGAGGCAAGAGGGGCAGCGGTCGTGGCCGTCCTCGGGCTCGAGAGAAGCCATACAGGCGCTACCTGAATGAGCCCTTCTGTAGGTAGCCAGATGCAGCGTAGCCGGGAGCAGGTGCGGGAACACAGCCTTCATCAGCTACCCGCTTAATGGAAAGAGTAGAGCGTTGCTGCTACTCGCCGAACAGAAAGAGGGATGTAATTACACCCACGTTACCGGCAGAGGGAGCGGGAGCGAGAGCACTGCCTTCACCTGGCTGGATTAATAAACAAGGCAGTTCGGCGCCTACCAGGAGCGGGGGCGAGAACACTGCCTTCACTGGTTGTGTTAGAGACAAATGCCAGATGCAGCGTAACCGGGAGCGGGTGCGGGAACACAGCCTTCACCAGCTACCTGCTCAACGAAAAAAACAAGGCAGTTTAGCGTATACCAGGAGCGGGGGCGTAGAACACTGCCTTCACTGGTTAACCTAAAACGAATGCCAGATGCAGAGTAACCGGGAGCGGGTGCGGGAACACGGCCTTCACCAGCTACCTGCTCAATGAAAAAAACAAGGCAGTTTAGCGTATACCAGGAGCGGGGGCGTAGAACACTTCCTTCACTGGTTAACCTAAAACGAATGCCAGATGCAGAGTAACCGGGAGCGGGTGCGGAACACAGCCTTCACCAGCTACCTGCTTAATCGAGACGAGCAGCGCGAAGCTGCTACTCGCCGAACAGAGAAAGGGATGTAGCTACATCCGCATTACCGATAAAATAAGGAGCTTAACGGTACACGCAAGACGTTAGCCGAGCGAAGCGAGATCAAGTCAAGTAACATACATGTTTAAGACCAGATGACTAGCTTCTAAAGAAGAGAACGGCACAGAGCCGTAGTTACCGCAGTAACCGTGGCCGGTGCTCACACGGCATATAACCGTAGTTACAGTCGTAACTCTGGCCAGTACTTACGCGGCCTGAAACCGTAGTTACAGTAGTAACTATGGCCAGAACTTACATGGCTTAGAACTGTAGTTGCGGTAGTAGCTATGGCCAGTACCTACACAGCATCAGTACTTACGGCTTGGAACCGTAGTTACGGTAGCCGTAGTTGTAGTTACAGTAGTAACTACGTAGTTAGGGTCTTGACTATGGCGGCTTGGAACCGTAGTTACAGTAGTGGCTCTGGCCAGTACTTACACGGCTTGAAACCGTAGTTACAGTAGTAACTATGTTTAGTACTTACGGCTTAAAACCGTAGTTACAGTAGTAACTGTGACCCAATATTGGGAGGATGAAATCCTCCTTAATGGCCGCACATGCAGAGCACACAGAGAAGATTGTTCTCTGCACATCGTCCTCCTAGAGCTAGAAGTCTAGTACTAGGAGCGGTAAATATAACGATATAGCGCTACTGCAACCATACCAAGCGTTTACCGGGAGCGGGAGCGAGAGCGCTGCCCTCACCGGCTGAGTTAAATAATTAAGCTTAACAGTCTATGCAAGGTGTTAGCCAAGCGGCTGCTGCTGACAATCAAGCGACCGAGTCAGAACGCAATGTTAAGACACGAATAATTAGCTTCTATGGAATATAAAGTACTTACCCTAGTACTTACCTCTCTGCATCTAAACGAGAAAATGTTAATATGACGCGCTGTCTAATGATAGCTCGGGCACAACGCCACAGCTTTCAAAAAGAGCCTAAGGGCAACTTTATGGGAGAGGAAGCGGAAACACTGTCGTCACCAGAAAGTCTAGCCGACAGAAATAACTGCTTAACGAAAAAAACAAGGCAGCTTAGCGTATACCAGGAGCGGGGGCGTAGAACACTGCCTTCACTGGTTAACCTAAAACGAATGCCAGATGCAGAGTAACCGGGAGCGGGTGCGGGAACACAGCCTTCACCAGCTACCTGCTCAACGAAAAAAACAAGGCAGCTTAGCGTATACCAGGAGCGGGGGCGAGAACACTGCCTTCACTTCGGCTGTAGCCGCTCTGCTAACTAGCCAAACAAGAACACAGCTCGATGCTAATGACGTTTGGCACAACGCCGCGGTCAGAACAAATACGAAAGCAAACAGACAGTAATCAGGACAGCTAGGCTGGGAGAGGGAGCGGAAACGCTGCCGTCACCAGCCACGCCGACACCAACCTGTCCGAACGGAGTCTCTGCGCAGCCAGCCACAGCTCCTGGGGGACGGGTAAGCCCGCGGCCCCGACTGGACGAGTCACGAAGCTGCACGCAGCCAGCTGTTTGCAGAGAATCCCTAACGAATGTTCCAACCGAACGAACGCTGTAGGCTACGAAACGTAGCCACGGTACCCTCGCGCAGCGAGAAGATGAAAGGAACAGATCCTCTGACGACACCGGCTGATATAGCCGGTGTCACGTGGGTCACAGGTGACTCTGTTGGTATTGGTACTCGAGCTGCGCATGCGCGCGATGGACATATCCAGTGCTTAAAGCACCGCCTCTGGCGGTCAGTAGGGACGAAATAGAAAGAGTGTTACTGACACTGTTAGCTTGCTGTCTTTGTGAAACCTCTTGACTGATTGCTCTGGATTAGTTTTCTGTAGCGCCTCCGAGAGGGATGTGGGAGAATGTTGTGTCTGGGTTATTACCTGTTCTCCCACCCAAAAGTTCACAGATTTCTGTTGCACTTCTGCCCTCTGGTGGCTGATGACAGCACAGGGTACAAACCACTCACTGCACAAACAGAAATACATGTTGAGTCCTACTGGGCTTAGTCCATTAGTGTGTGGTTTGTTTCTCTCACAAATCTATCTACTTGTTCAGGAACATTTGCAACAAGATATTGACAGGAATTGATAGGCTGAAAGGAGATTTTCAGATGAAGAAGAAATACATATATCCAGCATATAGTTTAATCAGAATCAGAAAAGTGTATATATGCCCTGGGTAAATTGGAGTTTGTAACAGTTATGTAATGACTGCAGTGAACACAGGCAACAGACTCAACAGCGCTCAGAGACAAAGGCAGTAGTTTTTGCAAAACGTCGGTACATGCCGGATCACTCAGACAGGCAACCACAACACACGAGAAGTAGGCAAAGCAGGTACACAAACACTAAACACTGGGAATAAAAAGTGCTCAAACGCTTGACTCGGAGGTACAAAGACGAACTAAATACACAGGGAGATGATGATAATGGGGCACAGGCAGTGGCGGCTGGTGCATTTTTCTCCAGGGGGGGCTCTACCAAAATGTAAGCAAACGTATACACAAACTCAAAACATATGTCATATTAGAACGCTGGGCTTGCTCAAAGGCACACAGCACTTGATACCAGAGGTGGGACCAAGTCTTTGCACTCAAGTCACAAGTAAGTCTCAGGTCTTTGCGCTCAAGTCTGAGTCAAGTCTCAAGTCAGGATGGGCAAGTTCAAGTCAATCCAAGTCCTAAACTTTGATAAACCGAGTCTTAAACAAGTGAGTCATTATGTGCTTTTCACCAAATGTAATGACATCCATCAACAGAATAATACTTAATAATCAAACTGCTCTTTATCAGTCACATTAATGATTTAATAATCCATTTTCTCTCTGCTGGTAAAGTGACATGTTTTTTTTCTATTTTAAGAGGGATCAGTAGGCTACTGTGTGGCTACTTTAATTGATAAGATCCCTGATGTTAAGGTGACCAGAATGTTTATTTCCTCTGTGTGTGCAAGGGATAATGTGCAGCGAGGCGGTCATTATGGGGAAAAGAACACCTGAATCTACATCCCTCTGCAGGTGTATTCAACACACTCTCACTCCCTAAGCGTCCAGGAGCGATGCTTGGTCAGGGTCCCGTGGCTTCCAGTTGTGACGCGCCGAGGCTCCTTCAGCTTCATAAGCGGACGCAAAGAGCTTTCAACTGATTGCAATGTATTCCCATCGGCGGCGGTATTTGACGCTTAGGGAAGCACCGCATCCGTTTATGTCGGCAGCTCTTAAAGGCAATGTTGAGCGTCCATTCCCATTGGATAGCGGAGAATTGTACAAGTAAGTATTCTCCTTACTGTCGATTGATTTGACAGTGATATCTCCTCTACTCATCAACTCAAAAACACCAGATTACCTTTGTTAATTAAACGACATTGATAGGTTTAAATTGTGTACAATGCTTTTGTGTTTTTCCCCTTCAATTCTGAGAAACAACTTGTTTTCTCTGAAATGTGGAGTGCCAAAGAGACTACACTACCCACAATCCCCAGCTATTGTTGTGACGACGCCTGTCCGCTTTGCGACAAACCCCGTGATTAATCTTAAAATTAATCTTCAAGCTAAAGTTTCTTATGAACCTTCTGTAGAAGTTGGCAAAGCCTACAAATTGTTGGATCTGTTTCCTGTTTATGGGAGTTGGCCAACTTTCCACAGCACTAACCTTTACTGGATCCATATGAACATGGTTTGCGGTGATGATGTAACCCAGAAAGGAGACCATCTTGACATGAAACTCACATTTCTCAGCTTTGCAGTACAGTTGATTCTCCAACAGTTTCTGGAGTACTTGGCGGACATGTTGAATGTGAGTCTCCTCATCCGGTGAGAAAATTAAGATGTTGTCAAGGTAGACGAAGACAAACTTGTTGAGAAAGTCCCTCAACACATAATTGATCATACCCTGAAAGACACCTGGAGCATTGCATAAACCAAAAGGCATCACAAGATATTCGTAGTGGCCACTAGGAGTGTTGAAACCTGTCTTCCACTCATCCCCCTCCCGAATTCTGACGAGATGATAGGCGTTTCTGAGGTCCAGTTTGGTGAATACTTGGGCATCCTGCAACAGTTCAAACGCTGAAGACATAAGTGGGAGGGGGTATCTATTCTTAACAGTTATTCCATTGAGTGGACTATAGTCTATGCATGGACGGAGAGAACCATCTTTCTTGCCCACAAAGAAAAAGCCTGCAGCCGCAGGTGATGACGACGGTCTAATGAGTCCAGACTTAAGGGAAGGGTCAATATAAGTTTTCATGGCCCCCCTTTCTGGTGCAAAGATGGAGTAAAGCCGACCTCTAGGGATCGGAGCTCCAGGCAAAAGGTCAATAGGGCAGTCATAAACCTCTTTTAAGTCCAGATAACATGTGGGCACTCTAGACAGGTCAGCGTACTCTGACTTGATGTCAGTGGTAATTCTATTGGGTTTGTCTGTCTGACTTACAGACTGTCTGGAGTTCCCAGGGGAGGCTAAGCAGGTAACTTTACAATTAGGAGCCCACTTCTTAATGTTTCCCGACCGCCAGTCAATATTCGGATTGTGTCTGAGGAGCCATGGAAATCCCAAAACTATAGGGTGAAGTGCAAATAAGTGGAATCTTAGTTATAGTTACTTGAACGGGTTCAGTTATATGGGTTACTCTGAATAACAGCTTGCCATCTAAGGCACTAGCATCTACAGGGGAAGTCAATGGAACAGTTGTAATGCCCAGTCTTTTAGCTAGACCCTAGTCCATCAGACCTTCGTCCGCCCCTGAATCCACTAATACCCCCTGAGTCATGGTGTGGTCACGTAACTGCATCTTTACCTTGGTCAATGATCGTGGAGCAAAGTCAGCTGCAGAAAATCGGCTCACCAGCGCCCTCCGTCGCGCGGATGAGCCTGTCCTTTTAACGGGCAGGAGGATGCATTGCAGCATGGCCATGTTGTCCACAATAGAAGCAGCATCCTTCACGAAAACGGCGCTGTCGTTCCTCTGCTGTGATCCTGGCTCCGCCCAGCTGCATTGGTTCCTCGGATGATGTTGTCAGGGGTGTATTGTTTCCCCATGGGCGTTGCGGGGCAGGTGGGTGCACGCTGGTTCTTAACCTTTCACTGTTCCTTAACCTTTCACTGTTCCTTTCATTAAATCTAATGTCTATATGGGTTGACATAGCGTGGAGTCAAGATCTGTTGGTAGCTCCAGGGGTGCAAATTGATCCTTAACCTGTTGAACCCCATCGACCCGCCCCCGGGCGGAAAAACGCATCATCTGCAGGAAACAACGTCTGAGGGCTTCTTAATATTTAATAAACTATGAATGTTTTATATCCATGTAACGGGAAGAAACTCAGCTAACTGATCATTATTACATTTTTTTGCAAAAAAACCCACAAAGCTAACGCTGAGCCTCTGAATTAGCCACGAGCAAAGAAATGCTAACGGCGGTTGCACAGAAAACACGGTATAACACCCTTATTACTTATCGTAACTGCAAATCCAACCCATCGATTAGCATCGTGAGAGTACTGTTGGTAATTAAATCAATGTTGTAATGGCATAATTTAGCTTAAATGTTGATTTTATTGAAAAACAGAATTATTCACCCAAAATGTATGTTAAGCTTTTATTTTGAAATGACTTCCGCCAGAATCAGGAATACCAGTTTATTTTGAAAATCTATTCCGGAAGTTATCTCTGAAATACTGACGGAAGCTTGAACTCAATGTTAAATCGAACGTAACCAATACCAGCCGTTGTAATAAGAAAAAGTGATGCAGGCGAGTGTGTAGAGAAAGGGCGTTTAGTCATGTGTTATGTGCAATGCAAAGATCCTCTGTTTAATGTGACTTTGGGCATTGAAGAGCCAAGCGGAAGTGACCAGCTGAAGACGGAGGGGGAGTCTACCTGAGTTATAAAACGACGAGAGAAGTGCTGCTCTCCCCTTCTTTTCATCCCCAACTCCCGGAGGAGACAACTGCAGTTGCGTTCCTCCACTTTCAACTCCCGTCTGCCTGTGACATTACCGTGCCTTTTATTTATATTAAAGTACCACATTTGAAACTTATAGTCGAGACTCATTGTTCTCCTTATTTTAAAACGTTCTCTCCTGGACGCGAGAAAAACGAACATATCAACAGTTGGAGACCGATGACGTGATCTAGTGAACAGGAGAGACAAAAGGGGTACCAGCTGTTCGCGGGGGACGTTAGCAACACAGGCACACACGTGAGCTCAAAACCACGGTACGAGGAATGCCTGTTAAGACAAAGATTCTTCACTAGTTACTCTAGGAAATGTTAGATGTGTGTGTTTGCTGGCGGCCGGCGGATCCTGAAAACAGCTGTGCATTTTAATGTTAAAAAACCTAAATTGATAGACATAGTCACTATAAAACCACGAGGCGTTGTTCTGTCACAGGCACGGTGAGTTTAATTTCATTTTCTGTACTTTCAAATAACCCTGCATGTTATTAATTTGTGTGTGTGTGTTGTATATTATTTTTTTATATTGATAAGGTATGCACGGTTTAAGGTTGGTCATACCAGCACTCATAACTTCGATGAAGTGTCTCTTATATTATGTTTTTAGTTTTTAAGAGCTATAACGTAAATGATTTGAGGTCAACTAAACAGTTGAAGGTCTGTTTGGACGAGGAGACACAGAGAAGCAGTCGTAGTCTGAGGGAAGTGAGTGTTTATCAAATCAACAGTTCAGTCTGTTTAAAAAAGTCCTTTTAGTGAAAAAAGGCCTGAATAAAGTTAAGGCTTTAAATTCAGTGTTTATTCTGTTCTATTTGCAACCAAATATTGCGCATGGATTACCACGAGTGATGCGACGTGAGTGCGTTAGTTTGACGATATTCTGCTGATTGTGCATGATTTGCGACTTAATTTGTCCCATGATGGCGTGTTTTAATATGAACAGATAAAACATAGTGACCTTAAGTCAAATATTACGTGACTAGATAGGAGATCTAGAAGTAAATGGTTTTAAGGCCCATTTTATCTTTCACACCAGCCAGAGAGACACGAGGTCTTTTCAAATCCCTTTGTTCTTCAGGTTAGAGGTTAAAAAACTCAGCGGACATCTTGTTTAGAGCACAGAGGAGAACAAAGACCCTCCAAGTCGCCATTTGATGGAATGCTAATTGAGGCATTCTTTTTAGGGCTCTACTGGCGAGTGTGTTTAGGCTATTTTTTGCAGTGTTCTGGTTTTGCAAATGTGTTATGGCGTGTTTGTGCTGTATTGTTAAACCATATTGAAATTCTCTTCCCATTTAGATGAAGTGTCTCTTATATTACGATTTTAGGTTTTAAGCCCTATAACGTAAATGATTTAAGGTCAACTAAACAGTTTAAGGTTGTTTAGACGAGGAGACATAGAGTTCCAGGAGGGGAACAGAGTAATCAGTAATAATATCAGCAACAAATATTCTGAAGTCTAATCTTAAATGTTATTAAAAGAACACATGTGGTTTCTATTTTTAAGATAAGAGAGACCTTGCATAATAGTCTTTTAGGCTGGACTCCAGAATATTCGAACACAGATGTATTGAAGCTAACACAAGTTACGACATTTGCATAATTACATGCACTACAGCAGGGGTGCCCAACCTTTTTTGAACCGAGAGCTACTTTTAAAGTTGCCAGTCTGCCGAGATCTACCAGTCCAAATAGAGAGGCGTAGCCATTAGTGACAGCCTACTACCAGGTAAATACGCACTTCTACTTGTATACAACTGGCCTTTGTACGATTAATACTTCATAAAATACTGCAGATCCTTTATCTTACCTCTTTCTAATCTACACACATACAAGTATTTAACTGAAGTTACACAACAGTGTTGTTGATACAGAGTTGGAGGTTATTCACACGTCACATACTACAGTGGGTAATGTTTTCAAGAAACATTGAACAGTGCTGCCACATATGACACAGGGAAAGAAGACTGAACCCTTTCTTTGCCATTATATAAAAATAGTGTTGCTACAAAAGTATAAATTAGGCTTACTAATAAGACAACTCAGACCTGAAGCTACACAGGAATCTGCTGCCAAAGTGCAATAAAAAAGACAAAATTAATAGAATCAAACCCTTTTTGTTGCATTTTAGTATAAAGAAATGCCTTTAAAATAGGATGCAAGCAACACTAGTTTCTTATCCTCAATTGATAATAGACTATAATCAATTTAAGTTTGCATTCTTACCATTTTGTACAATAATTATAATGAATAAGTTCAAACAAACTAACACTTACAGCTGATTAATAACGGTATCTAACTTGAGTTTTTATTATATCAAAAACCTGTTGAAATGCTACTGTTATTTTTACTGTCCCCAAAAAGCGCGTCGGAAGCCTCCAGGAATCCTTCTTTCACAACTTCGCCGTCTTTGAAAGACTTCATGTGTTTCGCAAGAACGTGACTGACACGATAATATGCTATGGTAGCAGCCTTGCTCTTGTTGTTGGGCCTGGTGAAAATGGACTGCTGTGCATTTATCTTTCCTTTCAGGTCCCTCACCTTTTGGGAGCGTAGGGCAGAATTAGGAGGGATCGTTTGAGCACTGTTTTGAAATGCCGCTCCTAAATTACCCTTCTTCGGTAAAGCCACGCTCGCATTGCAGATGAGACAGATGGACTTTGAATTGGAATAGATACAAAAATAATCATCCTCCCACTCGGAGTGAATATTATATATTTTGGGCTTTTTTGTTGTTTTGCATCTGCCATAATTGCGGTCTTGTGTGTGTGCGGACTGTCACTCCTGGCTGTTACACGGACTGCGGACAACGTCAGCTAACTGTGCCCACTGCCCACTATAGCCACACCCCGACACATGGGGTCCCGCCAGCCAATCACAAAGCTTTGATGCGTTCAAGTGCATTATTCTGGCACAGGAATATTATGTTATAGGACATTAACGATACAACAGAATATTGTTGTTCTATTTTTAGACACATCTCGCGATCGACTGGGAATCTCCCAGCGATCGACCGGTCGATCGCGATCGACTGGTTGGGCACCCCTGCACTACAGGATACGCATTAAATACCAGATTTGGATTTGCACAATATTTCTTTTTCATATTTCAAAAATCCAAACATTGTGCAAATTTAATTTTTTAATCAAATAAAATCTTTAACTTTAAAAAAAAAAAAAAAAAAAATAATAATAATAATACATACAAAAATCTGAAGAGATAGGATCTTTTTATAAGGAATACAAAGGTACTAGTCAGAGGATTAGTGCTGCAACTTTGATAACTTAGTAATTTTATCCTAGTACTCAAGAACCATGTCACCAAAAGAAACTAAGTTGAGACCAGACGCAGAGCCAGGCTCAACTGCAGAAATTAAGGGGAGGGTAAAAATCAGGTCAGATGCTACGACACATCCAAATTCAAGACAGGAAACATGGAACCACATAGAGAAACTGTTGGAACAGTGGCAAACGGAGGGATTTATTCCAGCAGATGATCAGCCGGGACCAACAGAAGCCCATGTAATAGCAGTGTTTGACTATGAACATGAAGAACACCTACAACAGCGAAGTGCATGGGTGAAAGCGGACCAAAGGAAATCAAGAGTTATAGGTCTGTTACATCATCTAAAATATGTCAGTATTGGGCCGGCAGGCAGCATACATGTGGTCCAAGAAGCAGACCTACCAAGGAGAGAAGATATGGCAGGAATAACAGAAGCCGCTCCAGCTATCCAAGCTCCAAGGCATTATCCCAGCCTGACCGAAGACTCTCCTCCCGACATACCAGATGAAAGGGGATGGGAGGGGAAGTTCTCAGAGATGGCCATAGAACCAGAGAAGGCAGGTCAAACACCTCCAACAATTCAAGCTCAGGAAGTGCCAGAGATTCAGGTGCACAAGCAACAAAGAGGGGTAGGAGGTTTCCGAGGAAGACAAAGTGGCAGAGGAAGAGGACGGTTCCAAGGGGGTAATCGATCAACAGGAGAAGGTTTCCGAGGTGAAGGATGCTCCATATGTGGTCAGATCTCACATTGGGCCAGATATTGTCCGCAACACAGGATGTTGCAAGTACCAGAATATCTTCCCACACAAATTCTGCAACAGCAAACACCTGCATATCCTCCTACCCGAGTACAGCTGCCAGCACAGGTTTCCACTCCCATGAAAAAGAGACAGTGGAAAGAAGAGAAACGATTAAGACGAAGAACAGATGGAGGCTGCTACAGATGTGGTGAGCTGACACATTGGTCCAGAGAATGTCCGCAGAACATTGTACCAAACAACGGCCCTCCATGCAGTTGCCAACAAAGAGGAGGTTTCCATGACTACGGCAGAGGCAGGGGTTCCCATGGATGTCAAAGAGGAACAGGATTTCCAAACATGAACCAAATACCCCAGACAGCCTGCCATCTTCTACAACAATGAGGAAGCTCAGAGGGCCAGACCACCAGGTGATGCATCTTCAGACCAGAGAGGTATCTTGACATCCAGCTACATTAAGCCACATCTGACACCACAGGAGGGAGAGGTAGAATGTTATTAGAACATTTTTTATTAGAGTAGCATATAGCATTTAAGATTAAAACATGAATAGATTAGTAAAGATTAAAACATAATAGAACATTAAGCAGACTATTTTTGTAATTATGAGAAGGATAGAGATTACGAGTGATGTTGTTCCCCCACACAGAAAACTATTGAGTCCACACAGCTAGTGAGGTCAAGACGATGGATTTCCACCCAAAATATGAAGACGGAGATCCTTACCAAGTCCTCCTGTTTACACCGACTGAAGTTCAAGGGACGGCGATACACCTGACGAGAAGCTGTTGAGACCTGAAAACAGAAACTCGATTCTGCTGTGGTGAAGTCTGGCTACAAAGGGAGGTGTGCCGATAGGGTCGCTTGTCTCAAACCAGTGAAGAAGTCAACAAGAACCCAGCAGAACTAGAGAGTGACTGTTAGAGGGAGAAGAGTGTCGGAGCGGCAGAGACTGGCACAACCAACCAGCCAGTACATAGATAGACCCCGTCAGAAGACCGGGGCTGTGTTTAAAGGGGAACTTCATTTATTGTTAGTGGAAGTCTAGTTTTTTAGTCGAACAATTATGTGATTTATGGAGTCAGATTACATTTCTCTCATAGACACAATTTTAGAATAGGTCTGAAGTATCTGTTCTAAGGCATGAGCTGTAAACTAAATAGAATAACACTGGTTGAGAGCTTAGATGAAGGAGTTCTAGGATTTTATAACAGTTTAAAAAATCAGTCTTTATCTATTTATTCTTGAGTGACTTTACTGATTTATAATGTAGTGCGTAAGGCAATATCTAATTTTTAGTGAGGGGCACAAGCCCTTCATGTTTTCGACATGTCACCTTTTGTGAAAATAGTTCGTATTTTCACTCTAGTTTAGAGAAATATTTTATCATATGTTGGTTCAGCAGTGTCAGACAAGCCTCTAATCGCAGAAACAATGATGCATAATACCATGACTGAAGCCGTTATTGAAACAAGTAAACTATTTTTTGTACTAATGGCAGGTTTTTAGTGAATATGTTTTTATACAATACATCATGATATTTTTGTACGCCTTAAGGGTACACGGAGCAGTTATATTGATTTGGTACAACATTATGCATTTTCCACGTTCTGTACATAATAGGGTAATCATATTAATTGAGCATGTTATGCTCAAAGGAGGGAGTGTCATGATTATACAGATATGTTGATTTCAGTGACGTAGTAGTTAATAAATAATAACAAGTGTTTAACAACAACAGGTATGCCGAGGTTTGGGCCTTCTCCAAGGAGGGAGTGATCCAGCTTTGGGTATCAGATAAATTGAAGTGTATGAATATGTCAGGGCTCTGAGTAATATTATCCAAGTCTTGTCTACACAGGTTCAGAGAACTGCAGAGACACCAGACGAGACACCAAAAGAGACTCCATTTCAGCCAGGTGATTGGGTGAGGGTGAAAGTTCACAAAAGACAGTGAGATTGAACCCAGGTGGACGGAACCGTGAGAAGTTGTAATGAACTTCACATGCACTCCGGTTTAAAGGTAAAGATAAAAGGAGCAAATTGACACCACCTCACACATTGTCACCCTTCACTGGCACCTTCCACAAATTATTGGAAGTTAGGACTGATTTAGCAGAGCTGGAACAAAACAATAAATAGAAATAAGAATAAGATAGAAACAGCTCGATAGATGAATTGTCTTTAGATTTGTATAGATAGTACACTAAAGTGAAAACCTATTTTTTGTTTTACATCTGAAAAATAGTCCAATTTTAGAATAAGTTATTTTTGTACTCATAATTTGAATTTTGTAACTGACAACCATGGCGAAAATAGAGATTAAGTCGAGAACAAAGCCAAAGCAATTGTGGGGTCCACGAGGGATAAGAGTCAGAATAGCATTGTTGATTATCCTCATTACAGTTGGAACCTTTCTGGTTGGAAGGGGAGTACAATATCAAGTAAGACATGGATCCATTAGTTCACTAAGAGAGAATGCCCACATCACTAACAAAACTCCAGCTGTGTTTCAGAGACTTTCACTTATCCCCAGAGCCAAAAGGTCCCCTGAGCAACGAGAGAAGGAGTTGGAAACGCTAGTTCCTTCAAGGTTGCCAGGTGAGGAGGTTATAATCAAGAGGATTTACCCCCTCTATATGCAGTTATTGGATCAAATTATGAGAGGGGTTTAAGTGATCGGGATATGTAAGTGATGGGGATTTACAGATTAGGTGAATCACCAAATTCACTGGATCCATGTTTTAGACTGTACCATAACACCCCCTGATAAGTTATAAACAACCGATCGGTGACCTGAGCAAAATTATTGAAAATGATTACAGTAGAAACAGGCTGCCAACCCACAAGTACAGCTTTGTACGCACAAACTCTATGAATAAGATTCCCCAGCAGATTGTGGCGACATTGCACAGATATGTCCAGACACAGAAGTTACATATGTTCTAAATAACAGTGAGATTTAAAATAATGGAGAAAAATGAGAAGACGTTCTTTTATAGTGTGTGAAATATGAGGTGCTCGAAGCATGTAGGTATTTCAGATTATAGAAGAAAATGGGTTCCTAAAAGAGTATTTGGGGTAAACATGTTACAGTGGCTGAAAGCAGTGTTTTGGGATATGGTAAAATTATTGTGTTTAGAGGGCATTTAACATCAAAAACAGATAGTATGATTAAGAGAATAGAGTGGAAGGGATTGGATTTGTTTTTCCTCAGTGTGTTGGAATTATCTATAGATAATGCGTCTCGAGATCTCTCTCTCTCTCTCTCTCTCTGCCTGAAAGACTGCAACTCCAGCAGACAAATGACCTCACCACAAGAGACTCCTCCTCCTCCATCCAGCAGTCAGAGAACTCGAGCTGAATCATCTTCACCTGAGGCATCCAAGACCAAGACAGCATGCTGAAAGAGGTATAATCTCATCGGTCCCTCAAGACAGGACATGAAGTTGCAAGCTGAGCTACGAGACTTTGCAGAAGACATGAGAGCAGAATACGCCCTCCATCCAACAGCGAAGAGACTGTACAGGCAAAGCAGTGGTGCCACTGAAGAGAGTTGCAGCGGAAGGATTCAAGAAGCAGGAGGAGAAGAAGGGGGCCAGCAGAACGTGAGGGGGTCGTGGCTTGACGACCAGAGGGGGAGAGAAGGAAAACGGGAGTGAGTTTACACATAAACACATTTAAACTATTAAAGTCAAATGAGAGAATAATCCTAAAACACACTGAGGGTGGAACATATTCAATCTTTTCATAATATAAACAAATTATTCTTTTAGAGATTCTTATTCATGTGTGAATTTGGGGAAGATTTAATTTGTTACAATATAGATCTACAGTTTAAAGAGATAGATTTAGTAACCACTCTATGAAAGCAGACACATCTGGATGTGTATGGAAAATGTTAAAGGTAGAACTAAGTACTAAGCCAGAGATGGGATTCTAGCCAAGAGTATTGTTTTCACCATTGTAGCATAGTTATTACCAGAGAAGTAACATTTGTTTGTCGTTCAAGATGTAGAGTTTTAAAAAGACAAGTGCTACCACCTTTTAAAGGTCATCCATTAAACTAGATGACCTGACATTTAGAAATGTTATTTAAAGTAGAGACATGTCTGCCATGAGAAAGATTCCTAAATTAAACTGCAAACAAGCCCAAATGACTTCTGTTTTTAGGATCCTTGACCAAGGAGGAGTAATTATCACATGCTCGGGCACCCAAAGTTGCACACACTGTTAAAAGGATTTAGCATAGTTTTTTAAGTAGATCAGAACTGAAGAGTAATTAGTATAATGAGTTAGTGATTAGTATGATGAGTTAGTGATATTACACTGGTGTTCACACCAAGGGACTTTATCACTGCATTAGCACAGACCACCAAAGGTACTGAAGTAGGAACTTTCAAATGATGAAATTCTGCAACTGTTGTAACTGACCAAAATCTTCTCCCAGAAATGATTGTCTGGAATGCCAGAGTAGATGTTTGGTGATATGGAGGACAAATTGATCACGACGGCCTCTTCTAGAGAACATATTACTTTCATACCTTAAAAGGTATGATAGAAAGGAGGGTACATTTCTCAAGAGATAACAGTTACAAATGCTAGCAGAATAAGACAACCTACCCCCAGAAACAGAGATGGATGTAGATGATGAGATTGTCCAAATTATGTGAAAAGCGAACAAGCCAAAATGCTAAGATCCATTACAAATTACTTTACACTATTCCAAGATAGTTAATTTGTATTCTGTATTCTTGTATACTATTTTAAGATAGTACATTTTGTGTTTTATATTACTTTACACTATTCAGAAATACTTTGTAAAAACAAGTGCCTTAACAATGAGCGTGGTAAGGGAACGGTTTCAGTGAAAGGAGGGAGAAAGAAATGTTCCAATACCAAGCCATGCTGCTATTTTTAAGAATGATATTGAATGATTAATACTAGAAGTTATGCACAAGGGAAAACTTCTATGTTAAAGCACAAAGTATTTTTGTATTTTTATAAAGTTGAGGTTATTGAACCATTCCATTTTTGACTGTATGTTTTTATATGAGTTTTGTACTATGTTAAGTTCAGATGAAGAACTCATTGATTTCAGTATTTTGTACACACTTTTAATGTGTGTAAGGAGGGACTGTTGGTAATTAAATCAATGTTGTAATGGCATAATTTAGCTTAAATGTTGATTTTATTGAAAAACAGAATTATTCACCCAAAATGTATGTTAAGCTTTTATTTTGAAATGACTTCCGCCAGAATCAGGAATACCAGTTTATTTTGAAAATCTATTCCGGAAGTTATCTCTGAAATACTGACGGAAGCTTGAACTCAATGTTAAATCGAACGTAAACAATACCATAATGTAATAAGAAAAAGTGATGCAGGCGAGTGTGTAGAGAAAGGGCGTTTAGTCATGTGTTGAATGTGCAATGCAAAGATCCTCTGTTTAATGTGACTTTGGGCATTGAAGAGCCAAGCGGAAGTGACCAGCTGAAGACGGAGGGGGAGTCTACCTGAGTTATAAAACGACGAGAGAAGTGCTGCTCTCCCCTTCTTTTCATCCCCAACTCCCGGAGGAGACAACTGCAGTTGCGTTCCTCCACTTTCAACTCCCGTCTGCCTGTGACATTACCGAGTTCAGATAACACACAGGAGCTAGAACCCACCTGCTTCTTTTAAATCAGCTGTGTGGGAACATTTCGGGTTCCCTGTGGACTTTAATAATGATGGAGTGCCAGTGGAAGATCGGCAGAGGTGGGAGTAAGTCCTACATGTGCAAGTCATGAGCAAGTCTCAAGTCTTGACCTACAAGTATCAAGCAAGTCCCAAGTCACTGTGGTGAGATTCAAGCAAGTCAAGTCAAGTCATTGCTCAGGTCAAGCAAGTCAAATCAAGTCATACAAAATTCTGATGAATAAGCCCAGTTTCTGAATTTAAATCAGTTAAAAGACAGTGGCTATGAAAATGGATTCAACCCACACTATGATCTTCATTACATACACAGTTAATCATTTGAAATCTAATTTAGACCAATGACAATCATATTAGATTCATATTAACCCTAGAACTGCAGACAATATAGCTAGGACTCAATCAAAAAGTCAGTTCAAAAAGGCAGAATTCCAGGTAAGAAAATCATATATGGCATTTGCCATTACACATATTTAATTTACATTTCTGTTAACACTAGAACCGCCAACAGCGTCAGCACCTACATAGATATCATTTTCAAATCATTTAATTTGTTCCTCTTCATAATTTCCTTATAAACTAAGTAGGACGATTTAAAACTCACTTAATTGGGTTAATTTAGAAATTGCTTCAGTTTATCATCATAACAGATCAAAAAGTTCGACAGCGGTGCGGTATGCTAATGGTAACACACGCCAAACATGCTAAATCATATCAGAAGGCATCAGCCAGATTTGCCAATCACCGGAGCCCGGCAAAAGACAGCAGCAGTTCAACATCTTATCCCCGCTGTTTTTAAGAAGCCAATAGACATGAAAGCCGTGAGACCAAAATAAATAACAGAAGCTTTTGGCCTATATATTTCAACGGCTATGCTGGGCCCTTATACAATAGTAGAGGACACCGGCTTTTATTGATTGTGATTGAAAGTGATTGAAACACTTTCTTATTATTTATTTTGTAATATTTTCAAGACATTCTTTTTAGTTTTACAGCTTATTGAACCTTTTTGTCAGCCATTATAGATAATATGGCCATCTGAGTGTGTAGTACTGTTTGTGATTTGTTTTTAAATGTGTAATAAAGTTAATTATTCTAAATGTTAGAGTTCCTTATTTTTAAACTGAAACCTGCACTACTGTTCAAAATAAATAACAACAAACCTGAAATTATACATTTGGGACTTTTTTTTGCCTTTTTCTTGTTGTACCAAACCCGTACCGAACCGTGACCCCCAAACCGAGGTACATACCGAACCGTGAATGCTGTGAACCGTTACACCCCTAATCCATAAGCAATAAACCTACTTTTCCATTTTCAGATTTCAGAGCGTGAGGTAGGTTTCACTTTCGTCAAACTGCATGCGCGAAGCCCCCACTTTTTTTTGGTAACGTTGGTGTGTATGTGGAAATCCCCATTCGATTCCATTGTCTCTAACGGTTAAAAAGAGATGTCTATCATCAAAATCAACCAATAGGCTCCAGAGAAACTGCAAAAAACGCCCATTTCCACCCAAATCACGCCAGAGGTGGAGTTTTTTTTTCTAAACCTCTCTAAAAAGGTAAAATGTCACTTTTTTTGCATCAATCCTGATACAGGGTACTTATTATATGTTGTACTTTGGATTCCTAAAGCTTTTAGTCTACCTTACCATCATTCAAGGGTAGTTTTCACTATAAGTAAAAAATTATTTTTGGACGGACACTATAATTTACAGTTTTTTACGATGTTCAATCTGAATTTTCTTTAAAATAATAAACATCTATATTGATTCTGACTTTTCTACATCCAGCTCACAGATTTATCATTACTTTGAGAAAAAAGATTATTAATTTTCCCCTTTTAGAAGTGTAGTTATGGTCATTTGTCACTTCGACATCCGCTTTAAATCTATCTGAGTTGGCTGAGTCCATGGTGGCCAGTTCGTTCTGTTAAGACGAGGTACACAAATACTGGACTCAATTGCAACGACTCACTTTTGAATGAGAAAAAATAAACAAAGTTTAAACAAAAGATCACTCTTGCGAGGACAAAATAAAGCTCTTGGTTTCTAACAAACAAAACTCTCCTCTCTGGTAACATGCTGGGTCTCTGGACATGTGAAGCACACTGAAACAAGACGAACTGGCACAAGACCAGTGGCGACTGGTCATTAGGGGCAGATGGGGCATTACAAATAATGATTACAAAAAAATAAAAAAATAAAAAAATATAAAATATATTTTAAGATCATGTTTAATCATCTGATTCGTCTGTACATTGCTGTTTTAGTCTGTGTTCTTCTAATTAGTGTCTACAGCAGGGGTCTCCAACACGTCGATCGCGAGCTACCGGTAGCCCTCAATAAGTAGCTCGCCAAGCAAATCCAAAATGTAAAAAATACACCAAAAATAAAGGAAATGTAATTAAAAAAATCTACCCTATGCATAAACGAAACCTCAATCATAGCGAACTCTATCTACTTACTACAACTCTATATCTATCTAAGACCGGCTCCTCCCCCCACAATGAATATCGACCAATCACGTTCTTGCTTGATTTGCGGGACCAGCGTTGCAGTCTGGAAGAAAAGCAATGTGGAGCGGCACCTCACCGCTTCATAAGGAGTTTAACCTTTCCTTCTGGCAGAATCTACACAACAGCCCCATTGAACACACAGCCTAGTCATGCCAGCCTATACTGTACAACACATGAGGGGCAGAGTTTTACTGTGTGTGTGTTGCAACTTGCATATTTATTGCACTTGACGCACACACACGCATAGCGTAATTTCCACTGGGGACAGTCCCCCCCACTTTTCGAAATCCTGTTTGTGTCCCCCCACTTTACAAATATGTTTTTTTTTTTTTTTAACGCAAGCCGTCATCGCCACGGAGGAGCACACAGTCTCTGTGAGCGAGCGAGACAGAGACAGAGAGAGAGAGAGAGCACACCTTTATCTATTTAATAGTTGTAACAAATGAAGTAAGAAATCAGTCCAATGTGTACTATATTGTATTTAAAAGGGGAGAGATTAGTAAAATATGCATAAATAGAAAGAAAAAATGCTAACTAGTAACATAAGATAAGAATACACAAGTGTAAATGATTTCTTATTGGTTGTGATCATATTCTAAAGATGTTTGGAGTATTGAAAAGTATACAGCTCCCTTTCATATGAGTGTTGAGAGCTGTATCCATAAATTCATTTTGTGCTCAAAGTGCACCAGATTGATGAATTTAACTTCAACATTTAAAAAAATAATCTTCCCGGGGGTGCATGCCCCCGGACCCCCCTAGAGGGGGTGAGGCCCACCCCCAAATAAAGCAGGTTAAAATAATGTAATTGCATACATTTTCTTTTAGTAAACACTGCAAACGGGTCCCACAGACCCAAACAGCACACAAAGGTTAAAGATAAGCATATAATAATGTTAACATGTGCAAAATATATACACTGCAAAGAAAAGTAGTAAAAGTAGCTCACGACTTATTTTATTTTTTGAAAGTAGCTCTCACCCCAAAAAAGGTTGGAGACCCCTGCTCTAAGGACTATTTAAACATGAGGGAAGTGGGAACAGGTGGAAACAATCAGGGGCGGGGCAGATGCTGAACGATGGTGGGAAAACACACAATGTGAAGAAGTAACAGGGCCTGAAATGAAAGACCTCTTGTTGTTGTACTGTTACTTCTTCACATTGTGTGTAAGTACAAAATAAAACAGGAAATGGGAAAGCGAGACATGACATGAAACACGGGGGCTGCAGTCGAATAGTCCAAAAATCAGCTCCTAAGTTCTAACCCTATCGTCTATTCCTTGACCTCTGAGTGAAACGTCACGGGGTTAAGGGATAGTGGATAGGAGAATTCAAAAGGATTTAGGAGAAGAGACTGCAGTACTTTAGAGAATCCGACTGCACTTTCACTATCCGACGTGTTTATGATGCGCCAGCGGACGTCCTTTTGTGCGTCTGCTGCTGTGGGGAAACCATGGAAACCACAGTTGTCTATACAGCGGACTACAACATGGATGTTTAATAAGAACGAGGGACTACTGTAAACTCATCTAGAGACTCTGCACCGTGCTCTGATGCTGTTGCTTTATGCTTTATGAACGTGGACAACAGAGAAACATAATCTTCATGACTAAAGTTGGAATTGAAATAAAAAAGGAAAGTGAAACTTATGCTCATCACCCTCTCCCTCCGGTCCACATTAATACAAATGATCCCAATACGTATGATTGTATGAAAAGATCTTAAAATCAATACAAATGTATTTATTATAAACGTTAGTCCTTAACATCTATCACTGTGTATATCACCATTCAAACATCTTTTAAAAGTTGAACAAACCCCACACAGCTCAGTAAAGACTGTGAAATGTTGACTTTATTTGATCATTTCAGTAAAAACTAACGTTCATATTTCTCTTTTTGATTATAATACTGATGAACGTTCAAAACAAAGCACTTTGACAACTTACCACATATGTTTTAAAAAGCTTAATAAGCACCGTAACTTTCATGATATAATTTCTCCGTCATAATCGTTTGTTTCCGTGAACGGCCGACTGTTGTGTGACGGCAAATGCTGCGGCTGCAATGCATTGTGGGGCAGCATTTTCTCCTCTCCTTTGGGTAAGGGAGGTCCAGTGGTTCCTAAGCTAAAGGAGGTTAGAGAGGAAGTTTGAAACCTCCTTTCCTATCATCTAGAGAATTTGAACGGCACTTATCATGGCTGCCACTGAGGGACTTCCGGGTCATTTCACTCGGTTAGGAAGGTTCCTAAGCTAAATGGACTATTCGACTGCATCCGGGGACTTGACTAGAGATGAATGACATAAATAGACAGACAAGACAGGACGTGAAGTAACATGAACACCTGACTCTACATAAATACCTGACTAGACTTGAAATGACAGACATAAAACAAACACAACTAACACATTTGACGAGACACCACAGGTACACTCCTTCCAACCATCATCCCCAGTAGTCTTCGGTGTAAAATAACAGATTATAAACGTCACACAATGATGGCATTTGGTCACTCTCTGGAGTTAAAATAAAGGGCCTAACAAAGGTCTTAGTTTTTCTGCCAATGCAAGGCAGCCAGCCCTGAGCAAATGATGTCTTTACGTGCACAGAAAAGGTGTTAATGTGACAGTTTTCAACACTAACTGCTGTGAAAAACAGGCCTGACAACAAGCACAGTTTTGGAACGTGAAAAGTTGGCTAATGAAATGTTGTCAGTCACTCTTGTGTAATTATCTTCCCCTCCCCTTTTCCTCCCGTCTGTCTCGCTGTTATCGGCTGTATACCTAGGTACAGTTCTAAACATCGAGAACATCCCATCCTAACAGAAGCAGCCTGAGGCATTTGCAGGTTTAATACAAAAACTCTGGCGTCATTTCTCATAGTTGCTCTTTCACTCAGACCCAACACTTCATTTTTTTTTTATTGTTATTTAGTAATATAGGAGTTACAAGACAAGTGTGTACAAGTACAGTGTGACAGATACACATATGACAGTGTAAGGGAAACTTCTGTGTAGCAATGCAGTGGGAGTCACCGACTCATGAAGGAGACACAGGAGGAGCAGGAGCTCTGATGTCAAACACTGGTATTTAATACAAGTCTCGGCAAGAGAAATTCACATCACAAGTCACAGCAGCCAGAGTTTCTGACTGCACGGGTGGGTTGCCATGTCAATTCTGATTAGCCTGTGTCTTGGTAGACCATTTAACTAGTTTACAGAGAGTCAAATCAATATATTTGGGGATGGGCCTTGATACCTGGAGACTGTCTCTGTCCCCCCTGCTGTGCTTTGATGACAGCATTCTCAGAGTCGTATAACTCCCTACTTCCTCCACATCAGGAGATAAGGATCAGGGCTGATCGTAAACGTCAACACACAGAGAAAGGGTCAAATTCCTGAAGACAGAATTATTCCCTCACAGACAGTAAGGTGTAAAGACAAATAACAAATGACAAAATATACATGGAGACATAAAAAAATGGTGTGTTTGCTTGTCTTTGAGAGATTAGACAAAATAAAACAGTAATACATGACAAATTTAGAATGAAAATGATAGTAGCAGGCCCTTAAAGGAGTAAGCCCACATTGTGGGTGGTGGGGTGCAGTGACAGGGAGGCCAGAAGTCCTCCTACACCCAAACCTTGTTCAGTGGAGGCTGATCTGTTCATGGGCAACCCTCACACCCTCAGGAGGGGGTTTGCTCACCCTGCAGTACCTTTTTAATGGATTTGTGTTCAGAGTTGAGCGGCGGTGGCTGATGCTTTGTAGGGCAACGTCCTGACCCCTAGGAGGGCGTTTACTCTGCTTGATCGAGCTTTGTCCCACTTTTTTCTTTATTTATTTTTTCTTTCCCCAATAATGTATGAATTTCATTTTATAAAACTTGTTGATGTTGTGGTTTTGGGTTTGGGAGGTACAAATGGATCCCTTCACCGCACCGGACATACCTACACCATGGGTGCTCCGAATGATGGTCTGGGTTGGGGCCCGTGCCACTTTATATCACAATGCACAGGAGGGCTTATGTAAGGGTTTATGTAATTCGTCACACAGTTCTTTGAGAATCCTGGGATAGATGTCATCTGGTCCTGATGCTTTTGAGGCATCCAAGTTCGATAGTTTTGTATGGATGTCCTTTGATGTGTAGTCCAATTTATTGAGTGTAGTATTAAACGGTCTGTCCTGGAAGTCTGGTATTGATGAGGTATCCTCCTTTGTGA
>CALSBZ010041908.1:0-27905 GCA_943591055.1 Gobionotothen gibberifrons
TTCACGGCTGCACACCATTTACGTCACAGCCAGGCATGAGTTAGGGAGCGCTGGATTTGTGAAAAACTCCCCTCTTCCTAAACCACTAATACCACAGTACTGGCAAACGGGAGGAGCCGAGTGAAAAACAAGCGCCCCTCATCCCAATCCACCCACACCGCAGTATCTTTTTCTTTTTTTTACCCAAACAATATATTATTATCAGGGCTATTAATACTGTTATCGGGTTTATCGGGATGACGTCATAATTCCTAATATCGGACCACTAACAAATACAATATACAAACAACCTTTGGTAAATCAATGTTTTGTTACGTTCCAGTTCGTAGCTCCAGCCGGGCCTCAGGATCCAACAGATGATGAAGATTCAGTTATTTGTCTGTCCTACACCTACGCTATGGTTGGTCCACACACTGGACCCGCAGCACCCACTGAGACTAGAAACACAGCTCCGCGAGAGAGTGTGTACGCTCAGGTGAAAAAGACCTCACCAAGTCCTTGAAAAATGATCAGGAGTCGTATTCCACATACTGCACTTGTTGGGATTACGATTTATGGCAACTGAGCCATGGACTTTATTTTCACATTACCTTCTAACTCCACCTTCAATGCACAGTTTTGATTGGTTAATGATCGGTTGAAATTACTCCTTTTCTTGCAGTGTATGCATTCTGAATCTCTATGGCTATGGGCTGCCATCTTGACTCAAAGGACATTATTTATTTATTGACTCCTCTTAGACAATCCTGGGACAACATTACATTTTTTTTACATCTTAATGTTTTGTCATTTTTTGTATATCTTTAATTTATGTCTGTTGTATGCACCTGATCCTATTAGTCTATTTTGATATTGGAAAGCAATGATGTTTTGCACATTTTTACGAACGTTTCAAAGACTATAGCTAACTTGAAGAGCAACAGGAACCACTGAACCTAGTTAGCTTCATGCTAATTAGAGGATGAAACCCTTGCAAATGCACACATCACAGCACACACAGTGACATATGACCTCTTGGGGGTGTCCGGTGCCTTGCTCAAGGGCACCACGCCAGGGCCCAGGAGGTGGACTGCGACCTCTCCAAGTACCAGTCCACACTCCATATTTTAGGTCTGTTCGGAGACTTGAACCGGCGACCCTACGATTCCCAGTCCAAGCCCCTACTGACTGAGCCAATGCCGGCAAGAAGAAGATCATTGGATTGAACGGTTTTCTACATTTTACACAGTTTAATGACAGGCTTTGAGAGAAACAGATTACATGTAGTGGAATTAATGTTATTGTGTGCAAAGGATTTTTACAGTTTTTACCCTCGAAGTTAAAGAAATACGTTGTTGCTGCTACATAACGAAAACAAGGGGGATTATAAGAATGATTACAATGTTACTGTCATGGTTTTGGATTTTTTTTGCAATTTTCTACCTTTTTATTTTGAAATGTTTTCCTCCTTGTGTCTTGTCTGGTCCTACTTCCTGTTGGTTTTTCTGGTCTGGATATTCCTCTTGCTACGAATTTACGGATTTATGTTTTTATCTTGTTTGTTCATCGTCAACAGCTTTTTTGTTTTATTAAAGCTCGCTTTTTGTTATACCTTGTACCTTCTCCTCATTCTGCATTTGGGTCCTGATTTTCTTGAAAAATCTGTGTATTATTTTATGCAGTCGCCAATGAAGTTGCACCAACATTGATTTTGCTAAGTGACTGTACCTGCAGGATTCTTTCTTTTTGAGGTTGAAAAACTGTGTACTTTTTGGGTAATACTCTCTCAAATTCTCCTCCTGAGAACAAAATCATGCCACTTCTGCTAAACCCAATCTGCCAGAAATGATCACACTCCTGTAACCAATCATGCTTCAGACTGAGGTTAGGACCGCCCACCTCATTAGCATACGGACACAGAAAGACATAAATAAATAAATGTAAGTGACCGTAAATGTTTAACCCACACTATGATATAGAAATATATTAGAGATATATAATAACATGTGTTCTGTTTTATTTTCGACTTTTATTTATTTATTTATACATTCATGTATTTATTTCCATATTTAAAAAAAACAAAAACATTTACTGACTTTTTTTTAAGATAGCTTAAAGTAATGTTGTAAAATTACAACCGGGGGCCTTACAGGGTTAAGGGCTATTGTTTATTGTTATTTACTTTAAGATGTTTATTCTTAACCTATCATTTAATTCAAAAACTCTTATTTAAATGATGTGTGTGTGTCTCTGTATTCCTGATGATACACTGAGAGAATGAGCTCATAGTGCTGCTGATCACCATAGGCTAAACCGTCTGTATATTGCATTACATTTGTATAATGTAAGCTTTGTTGATACTTTGCCTGCGGGAATACGAAAAAAATAGTTAGATATACTGAATATTATTTGATCTATTCCACCACTTAATCCCAAATAATGTAGAGGTGTGTTGTAGGTGCCTTAAATAACCCCTTATTTTCTAGTGAGATGTATTTTTATGTTCATATAATAGTGATTTCAATGCCACCCCAAAATGATCACTGGTTCCATCCTGGCCACCTCACTGAAAATGTCCTGGCTCCGCCACTGCGCGTGTGGTGGAATAGCACCCATTGACTAGAGTGGCCGCGATCTGTGCGAACGCCGCGGCGCGGCCGTAACACGACCCGGTGGAAATTAGGGGTAATCAAATCAAATCAAGTTTTATTTATATAGCACATTTATAAACGATTTTTGGTCGAGCCAATGTGCTCTACATATAATAAAAATAGCCTACAGTAGGCACACTTTACAGCAAATACAACAGCACAGATTTGTTCAGAATATCAATATGAGAAAAACGACACCCTCTATCCTTAGACCCTCACATCGTACAAGGAAAAACTTCCGGAGAAAACCCACAGTTTAAAGGGGAAAAAATGGGAGAAACCTCAGGGAGAGCAACAGAGGAGGGATACCTCTCCCAGGACGGACAGACGTGCAATACATGTGGTGTGTAAATCGAAGAGATAATACATTTTACAGCATATAGACCGAATGTTAGGAAATGCGTGTGTCTGTAATAAGAAGATGAATCCACGAAGATGTCAGCTACCATCCTGTGGAAGCCATCAGGGAAGCAGCATGACGAGACCCAGGCAGGACCGCAGAGACAGGTTCAGCCACAACCCGAAGTCCACAACTTAATCCAGAGCTCAGGGTAGAGGATCAAGGACACAGGACTACAGCAAGATGATCAGCCTCGACTCCGGAACCCGGCGTAGATATAGATACAAAACAAGAAAAAAAAAGATTTGGCTGGGTTAATCGGAACAAGAGAATACACAGACAGAGAGGGAAAAAGTAATTGGATAAAAGTTATGCTTGATAACCCTCAAGAAAGATCTCCTGAACCTCCCCACTCAATCTATCAAGACCCGAGCAGTTCTATTTAGAAGTCCAAGGTGAAGGCACGAGCCGGCGCATACCGCTCGTGGAATCCCTCACCATATGAATATGGGTAAGGCTCCAGCGGGGACCTTGCTACCTGCGTGTGCCTGTCTGTGTCTGTGTATTTTTTTGTATCTATATCTACGCCGGGATCCGGAGTTGAGGATGATCCTGCTGCTATGGTCCTGTGCCCTGGATCCTCTATCCTGAGTTCTGGATTAAGTCGTGGACTTCGGGTCGTGGCTGGCTGGGCCTGTCTCTGCGGTCCTGCCTGGGTCTCGTCATGCTGCTTCCCTGATGGCTCCCACAGGATTGTTCTTGACATCTTCGTGGATTCATCTTCTTATTATAGACACATGCATTTCCAAACATTCGGTCTACCTACGCTGTAAAATGTATTATCTCTTACACACGACATCTATTGCACGTATGTCCGTCCTGGGAGAGGGATCCCTCCTCTGTTGCTCTCCCTGAGGTTTCTCCCATTGTTCCCCTTAAACTGTGGGGTTTTTCTCCGGAAGTTTTTCCTTGTACGATGTGAGGGTCTAAGGACAGAGGGTGTTGTTTTCTCATACTGATATTCTGCTAAACTGTGCTGTTGTATTTGCTGTAAAGTGCCCTTACTGTAAGGTACGTTTTGAAAATGTGCTATATAAATAAAACTTGATTTGATTTGATTCTTCGACAAAGTGGCCAAGACAAAGACCACGCCAATCTTCAAAACCCTCCAGCCCCCAGCTTGGGTACCAGAGCAACGGGGGCGGGGCCGCGCCTGAGGTGTCCAATGCGAAAAAGATTCGCCTAACCCCTAGATTCCACCGGGTCCGTCTGCGGCGCGTTACGGTCTCCTTAAGACATTTAGCTTATCTGCTAAGGAGAGGGCTCGCCAGATTTGTGAGATTCAGGGTCTGGGAGACAGCAAGCCGTCCCGGCTCATGGAGAAGATGCTGAATCTGCTGGGGGGGGAAGATCCCCGGATTTAGTTTGTGGAGACGTTCCTGCGCCACTTGCCGCCCCGGGTTCAGATGGCGCTGGCCAACATGACCATTAATGAATCCCGCGCCCTGGCTGAGGAAGCCAACCGTTTCTCCCTGGCGACCCAGCAGCCCGGTGCAGATGTGCTGGCTGCGACGCTCAGTGCGCCCTCACCAGTTAGGAGGGCTTGGGGAGAGCAGACCGTGGCAGCTCCAGGCCGGCGTGGGGACACAGGAGAGTGTTTTTACCACGCGCGGTTCAGGGCCAAGGCGAAGAAGTCTATCGCTCGGTAGTGGCCCTGAGCATTGGCGGCACGAGCAGGCTTCTCTTCGTTAGCGACATTGTCTCGGGAAGCTGGTTTCTCTATGACACGGGCGCTCAACGGAGCGTGGTTCCTGCGTCGAGGGATGACGTCGCTCGAGGGGGGCACGGACCGCAGGTGACGACAGCTAATGGCGGCCCCATCCGCACTTATGGCGTGAGGCCTATGTGTTTATGTGTTGGGGGGGCAGCGGTTCAACTGGGATTTCGTTACAGCAGACATTTCTTTTTCCCTCCTCGGGGCAGATTTTTTATGTGCTCACGGGCTCCTGGTGGGCGTTAGAAACAAACGCTTGGTTGATGCCTCAATGTTTTCCTCCCTTGTGTGTACGCTTGGCAAAGCGGCGTATAACGGGCTGTCGGGCTCGCTGTCGGGTGCAGACAGGTATCTCAGGTTTTTGGCCGAGTTCCCGGACCTGACGCTGCCCACTTACTCTGTGCTCACCACCAAGCATGGATTGGAGCACCACGTCACCACTGAGGGTCCCCCAGTCTATGCCAGGGCCCGGTGGTTGAATCCTTCTAAACTCGCAGTAGCGAAGGTGGAGTTCTCGACCATGGAACGCCTGGGTATCATCCGCCGGTCTGACAGTCCTTGGGCCTCTCCTCTGCACATCGTCCCCAAGCCTAAGGGCGGTTGGCGCCCGTGTGGAGACTACCGCTGCCTCAACGACGCCACGACACCCGACCGCTACCCGGTGCCGCACATTCAGGACTTTTCAGCACATCTGGCGGGTACGCTGGTGTTTTCTAAGGTGGACCTGGTGCATGGATACCACCAGGTGCCCATGCATCCCCTGGACATTCCCAAAATGGCAGTGATAACGCCAATTGGGTTGTTTGAGTTCCTACGGATGCCTTTTGGGCTCAAGAATGCCGCTCAAACATTCCAGTGCCTGATGGATTCGGTGCTGGGGGACTTACCGTTTGTGTTCGTCGCCATCACTTCTGAGGAGGAACACCTGTCCCACCTCCGAGCCCTTTCACGAGGCTCAGCCAACACGGGTTGATAATCAACCCTGCAAAGTGTCTGTTCGGGGTGTTTGACATTGACTTCCTTGGGCTCCGCGTCACCAAAGGCGGGGCAGCACCCCTTCCGGCGAAGGTTGAGGCTGTCGCGGCGTTTCCTCACCCACACACAGCCCGGTCGCTCCGTGAGTTCCTGGGGATGGTGACCTTCTACCACCGTTTCATCGCCCGGGCCGCCCACATTATGCGGCCGCTGTATGGGGCATTGAAGGTAAAGGCCCCCATCCAGGAACTCGACTGGACGGCGGAGGCTGAGGTTGCCTTTAAGGAGGTCAAGACCGCGCTGGCTCAGACGGCCCTGTTGGCGCATCCGTCATCCACGGCCCCCATCTCCATTACCACAGACGCATCGGACTACGCCGTCGGTGCGGTGCATGAGCAGTAGGTGGAGGACGCCTGGCAACCACTCGCCTTCTTCAGCCGCCAGCTGACACCCAGGGAGCGCAGGTACAGCGCTTTTGACCGGCGAGCTCCTTGGACTCTGGCTGGCCGTGCGGCACTTCCGCTTTTTGCTGGAAGGCCGTGAATTTACGGAGTTTGTTGACCACAAGCCGCCCACGTTCGCCATGTTCAAGGTGGCGGAGCCTTGGTCTGCTCGCCAGCAACGACGGCTTTCCTACATCTCAGAGTTCACCACTGACACCCAGCACATGGCTGGCAAGTCAAACCTGGTCGCAGATTGCCTCTCCAGGGTCGTCATCGGGGCCGTCCAGTTGGGCCTCGACTATACTATGTCACAGACCCCAGCGTCCAGGCCCTGAAGGGGGCTGAAGTGGGGCTGCGCCTGGAGGATATGGTTGTCGGCGATGCGGGCATTACCCTCCTGTGTGACGTCTCCATGGGCCAGCCGCGTCCAATCGTTCCCACCAGCTGGAGGCGCTCTGTGTTCGAGGTGGTGCACGATCTGTCACACCCCGGCGGGAAGCCTTCGGTGCGGATGGTGGCTGCGAAGTTCGTCTGGCGGGGGCACAAAAAGGACGTGAGGGCTTGGGCCGGCAAGTGCGTGGCTTGCCAGCGTGCTAAGGTGCACCGCCACACGAAGGCGGCCACAAACACTTTTGAAAGGTATCAAGGTTTTTCGGTAGCAACAGAAAATGCAGAAAGGAAAACATGAAAGACTGTGGACTGCTGTATGGTCAACTTCAAGCTCGTCATGCAGTAGCTTTGCTGAGATGATACATGTTTTACACTGGGTTGACTTTACTCAGATTACAGCATAACAAACTGCTTAACTGCAGCTACTGTATATAACTAACTAAGAACAGAACAGGTTAGATTATACATTAGCAGAGAAAAAAGCAAAATGAGACAACCGTCTAAGCTCTAAACATTTATAAAAAGTCTTATGACATTGAGTTTCATCTCAGTTTTTTATTATTAGTATAAAAAAACCCAATGAGTAATTCTGAGCCGGTAAAGCAGAAACCCCCATCCTGAACTCCCTGAACTCCCTGAACACTGTCATGAAAACTTCATAAAAAATACAGAAATATTTGAGAAAAGACACAAACAAAATAGCACTTGCTGTAATAGGTTAGGTAAAGCACTTTCTGTTAAGATGATGTAGCACAACTGTAATGTAAACCCATTTCAGATCGAATATTTAGTGTACATGTACATGTATCTCTTGATGGTCGATGCATTTATTTGTTGCTGTTATTGACAGAGTTAGCACTTTATGTAAGTACATGATGTACATTTGCACCTTAGGAAGATTAGCTTTGGAATATATGATTGTTATTACCACTAAAAGCACTTACATTAAATATCTAGAGTTTTAAAGCAGTTAGAAAATACTTAAATAAAAATAAATGCGTCCTTCCTACAAAGATAACTGGAATGACAGTTTCTCTGTCTCAGTGACTTTAGGCAAACTGACATGCAAATGAAATAACGTTTGAAGATAAGGACATCACAAACCAACCAGCCTAACAATGAAACCTGGTTACCACTTAAAGGGTTCAAAGTCTGAAGCCTGCATGGGGAAGAGAGGGGCAAATAAAAAGTGTGTGTGATAGAAACTCTCTCTGGAGGGACCATTTGCAGACCATTTACATGCACACACCTATATAACAAATGAAAAGGGAAAACCATCAAAAGCATAATAGGGCCTCTTTAATGCGAATCATACAGTAAAATGAAAATCCATTGTCATTCCAAAAGGCAAACATATCCAAGGAAAGAAATGCTTCACAGAAAATAAGTCAAAGAGGGAAAAATGCTCCGGCTCTGGCCTGGTTTGCTGCTCCATCCTTATGGTCCTCAGACTCATCCTGTTTCAATGTTTTTTCAGCTTCCTTGTTCCTCCTCTCTCCAAACAGAGCCCTCTCCCTTCTTTCCTCAGGCCATGCCCCCTCTACAAGTCAAGTGGGAGAAGTGAAAGTATGGGACAGACGATATAAGGGATATATCAACCACACATGCCCTCACATTTGTGGCACTTTCACATAGTAGCTGCACATACATGGATGTAGACAGGTTATAGCAGGTTGCAAATGTGACTGTTAGCATCGAGGAAGCTTGCCTTTCCGGCGGATTTATGATTTAATAACTTTATCAAACTGATAGGGAACACTTTTCGTAGCCCTTTTTACATTTTCAGAGGTGAGTGCGGAGAATGTGAAAGTTATGTTGTATGTGACTGAAAATGATTTTATTCTGATGGGAATGTGTGCCATTAATCTTTTCTTTCATTTAATCGTTTATTTGGCAGGGACAATGCACAGTAATGAACACTTAAAACAAAGTCGAATCATGTCGAATATGGATACAGGCTGTTTTTTTGCTTTGCTGAAAGGAAGCGGGGGGAGATTGTGGCTGACAAAAAACGCTGTGACACTTCCGCATACCACACATTTGCAGAATGAAGTCGTTTGTTACGGTTCTCTTTGTCGTTTATTTGCTTTATTTATGTGAATCACAAGGTAAGAACATCAACTTGTTTTGTTCTCAGAGTCAAAGTTGTTGTATTGTAGCACTACTTACACAATATAAGATTAGAAAGGTAATGCTTTTTTTAAACTGATATTTCAAATATCATTTAGAAATGTATACAATTATCAGTTATCTGCTTATTGTCATTTAATAAAGTAGTCTTGCTAATTACATTTTTAATTGTATGTAGATATTTTGATATATACAGTTATGTCGGTTGAAACCACACCCAGGCACAAAGTCCTGGTGATGTAAAGGAAATGTATCTTCAGTGTAAGTGAATGTAAAATACAGCTGAAACTTGAACTAAAATCCCCACTCATTAGGATTATTAAATAGTATCTATACTTCTATGAATATGTTGATCCATACGAAGATTAACATTTTATTTTAAACACTATTGTGTCGCAATACACACTTATTTAGTCCTTTCAAGTAACAGTTTAGATATTTGTATATTTTATAGTCTGGTTGTCAGCATAATGAACCCGGAAATGTTGAGTACATCAAAGTTTTATGATAGAAATGTGTAGTCCCCAGCACATAGAAACTGCCAGATGGAAACGTGCATATGGTTGGCAATTTGCACAATTAGAATAAGTTGCATTAATTAAAAATAAATGTACTATGTAAACAATAGCTAAAAAGACTCTTGGCCGATTTGGAAAATCTTGGAGTGGTTTGGCAGTTATTGAGGACGCTGAATCCATTTCTGACAGTTTCAACCAGCAAGTGGAAATATATGTACTCGTGGTGGCTGACCATGTGTTGCGAAAATTGGATATAGAGAGCACAATTCTCATTCTCGCCATCATTGGTGTATTACTTTGGTATCTTCGAACGAGAAGAACAAGTAAGTCTAAGTGTGCGTTTTATCAAAAACATTTATTTTAGTTTGACTGTTTGTGGGAATTGAGTGTTTTATTCAAGTTCATCATATGCCACCTACATCCCCATTGTCTATTGAGCAATCACATAAAACATATCTGAAACCTCTCATACAGCAACATACTCTTTATAATAATCTACATATAGAGGCTTTAAAGTGTTCAGCTGTTTGAAAAAGACAATTTAGACACAACCAATAGCTGGACTCAACGCAGATGCAGCTCAAGTATTAAAGGTGAAGCTCTCAAAATGAAATGTAAATTGATGCAAATCCACATATATTTGTTTTTGACTGACCTGCAGGCAAAAGGGTGAGTGCACAAGAGGGAAAGTATTATTTTAACTTAGGACAATTCTTTTTCGAATAAATAGATAGTCTGTCCAATCCAAATGAGTCCCGTAAATCTTCCAAATCGACCCAAAATGTATCAAAATCAACTCACAGAGTACAAATATTAGCATATTCCTTTAAATTACCCCAAAACAACTCCAAGATTGTAAAAATCGGCCAAACCATTTTTTTAAAAACTATTGTCCACATAGGCTATAATGATAATTATTGCTAATAATGATTATGCTGATTGTGCAAATTGTCCAACATATGCAAGTTAGCATCTGGCAGTTTCTCTGTGCTGTGTACCTGAACTATACATTTCTAACATAACACTTGGGTGTACTCATTTCCAGATTGACAATAGGACTCTATGAGCTGGCAACTTTTAACCTTCAGAGTAGATGAAAAACCCGGGAAGCGGTTTGAATCAGATTATAACCAAATGTAGAAAAGGAGTAAATGCTTCGCCTCTGTCAAATCTGGGGAACAATAGTGTGGGCAAAGAGGGGAAACAAATAAGCAAGGTGTAAAAAAGTCCCCTGCTTTTCAAACTCCTCTAAGCAGCTTCAAAGGTCAAAGCTAATCCAAGATTTTTTAAAGACATGTTCCAACCTTTGATTATTCATAAAATTAAGGTATTTATAATTACATATAGTAGGAAAAGAGAAATCTTCAGTTTTGAACCAAAACATATATTGTATGTGATATTTACTGTATGATGTGTCTTCTGTTTTACAGGGATCAGTGCTGGGACTCCTGTGTTTGTGCTGAAGGGAGAGGATGTGCTTCTGTATGTCACCAATGTTGTTCGTGGGGAATTTGATCCATTTTTCTGGAAATGTAATAAAAGTAACATAGTGAGATTAATTTCTAAGGACATAAGAGTCTCTGCTAATTACACTGGAAGGATTGAGTTTCCTGTGAACAATTTCTCTGTGATCTTGAAGAATCTCCAAGAGGCAGACAGTGGAGTTTATACTGCTGAAGTGACAAAGGATTCAACAGAAGTACTAACAGAATACAACGTCAAAGTTCAAGGTAGGTTTGTTAAACTCTCAAACACTGATGGGGTTTCTGTGGTCTTGTTTCTAAAACTCTTCCCCTGCTTCTTCCCTCCTCAGATCGAGTGTCTCCAGTAAATCTCACAGTGGTGAATAACTCTGTCTCTGATAGCTCTCCCTCCTGTAGCTTCACTGTGACCTGCAGCTCACAGGACTCTCACATCAACAGCACTTTCACATGTGAAACCGGATCCTGTAGTCAGGAGGGAAGAGAGCGGTCAGAGGGGATCCCTGATACTTTTCTCCAGGTCCACCAATCAAGTGGATCGATCATCTGTAACCATAGCAACCATGTCAGCTGGACCAACCACACCAAAATATTCAAAGATGTCTGCCCCAAACATTTTGGTAAGATTGAAAGACAAAACTACTTCCTGATAATAACACACAGTTTGGAGTCAGAACATCAGAGCATACAAGGATTTTTTTTTAAATCAAAAACTTGTATATGTCTGTAAATAAGATATATTTTATTCCACAGTGTGATAAATACTGTGGAAATATTGTAAAATCCATGTATTTGCAGTGCAAATATTGCTAACTGTTTTTGTCCTCGTCTCAACATGACCTCTTTTAGTGTTAACATGCTGTGAGCAGTGTTTTTCAGAGAGGACAAGAAAACTAGAAGAGTGCATAAAACCAAATTAAAAGCTTGTTTTTCTTAATGGCACGTTTCAGTTAAACATGTATAAAAAAAATCTTATCTTAGTTATCTTTCAACTACAATGAAGTGTTTTAATTAAGTATTTTGTAGTTTATAAAACTAAACTGAATTAGTCGGTGAAATTGGGGAAGTTAACCAGCTATCATTATCTACCAGCGTTTCTTTGATTAAACAAGAGCCAGGTGTTGCTTACATTTGCTTAATCAGTGACCTTTGGAAGGTTGGTAGTTTCACATTGAACTGAATAATTGTTTGGTTTAACATATTAGGGTTAAAGCAAACAAATTAAATGATTTCTTACAACAGATCAGGTCTTGCTACTAAGACCTTTTTGTGTAATTAAATCTAACAGTCTGGCAGGATGTGATGCAGTAACACACTTGACTAAGTTTATGAATTTAACCAAGCATTATAATGTGGCTTATGTTTTTATTTACAGATCCTCTACCAACAAACAGTGGTCCCATAATTTGGGGAGTATGCATTGCAATTCTAATTCTCGTCATCATTGGTGTAGTACTTTGGTGTCTTCGAAGGAGAAGAACAAGTAAGTCTAAGTGTGTATTTTATCAAAAACATTTATTTTTGTTTTACTGTTTGTGGGAATTGTGTTTTTTATTCAAGTTCATCATATGCCACCTACACATCCCCATTGTCTATTGAGCCATCACATAAAACATATCTGAAACCTCTCATACAGCAACATACTCTTTATTATATTCTCTTGAAAAAGATCATTTAGACACATATATATACAATATCTGGACTCAATGCAGATGCAGCTCAAGTCATGTAAATGTTATGAAGGTAATAAGCATTATAGGTGAAGCTCTCAAAATCAAATGTAAATGAATGCATATCCACATATATTTTGTATTGACTGACCTGCAGGCAAAAGACTGATTGTCGAAAATACAGTTTATGATACTGCTCAGGTAAGAGACAAGGTTTCTTTTACTTTTCACTCAAAAATGTAACTGAATCTTTGATTTTGAACAATTTAAACAGACTTGGACTGAATATGAGGAACAAGCTAAATCCATAAGTGGAGCCTCAGACAGTTATATTGCCTACTGTGCACACGAATCACTATGCACACTAATCACTGTGCACACAGTATCTGCATATAGTAATGGTTATTTACTGTTTATTATCCATGACTCCTTTCTACACCACCTTCTGTCTGCAGTTCCAGGTCCTGCTGCTCACATTTCTGGTTGTGCTGCTTGCTCTTTTAAAGCTTTGGGTCCGACTAACCTGATGCACCGCGATGCTTCCCTCTAAACCTGCTGCTGAGGTTATATCTCTCACAGGCTCCGCCCTCTACTGGACTCTATGGGTACTACCTTATCATGCAAACATTCACCTACTGAGATTTCTATGGACGTAGCCGGCCCCGGGGCGGGCCTACCTGAATGCGTGCGCATCTCACTTCCGTATAAAAGGAGGCCTCGCCTCCTGACCACTATCCTTTACTCTTCAGCGAGCGGAGGTGATAGCCTAGCACTGAGTCCGAGACGTTTTATTTTTAGAGAGAAAGGAAGAAAGAGAAAGACAACGAGTATTTTTTTGGAATTATGCCATGGCTTAAATAGCGGGCGCCAATCCCCACCATCTCTGCTTCGAGTGTTTGGGGGACCAGGATATGGCCGAGGAGGTGCCTTTTCACATTCGCCATTCCTTCCGAGTCCGGCGTCCATGGAAGTCCACCGCCCAGGGCTGTACTCTCCCTGGATGATGATCATGGCGGCGGGTGTGTGGGCTACTCACTTATTGCTAGAGATGCCCCCACCTCACCAGGTCAGAGGGCATTTTTCCAAAGAGGACCGTGTTGATCTCCTGGGAGCCCCCGTCTTTACGGAAGGGCTCTTTGGATCGATCTCCTCACGGGATAAGGAGCAATCGCAGCGTGGCTGATTCTTGCCCATCCCCAGAGGAAGAAACACTGTCCTACACTCCCCGTCCCCTGCTGTAAACCCCAGTATAGGGAGCCAGCAGGTGGGCGTGTGCACGTGAGTGGAATAAACCGTGTGATGTCAAAGCACTGTGCGGGTTCAAGAGACGCTATTGCCGGCGTGCTGTTGTCAGAAAACACACCTTGCCTGGTATAATAGCTCCGATTAATGCATTTCACCGTTGAATGGGAAATACAGCGTTAATACGTGGGCGCGCGGCCCTCGTGAGAGTGGCTGCGGTGCGTTCAGGGACGGTGGTTTACGTTCGTAAACTCTAGTTCTAGAGTGATTTGTGTGTGTGAAAAATGCATTCAGTGAGAACGAGTACATTTATCCCAGAGTAAGAGTCATCTCTCTCCACAATTCCACTTTTTTCCCATAATGTCTGTTTCGAAGAGACGGCATTGTGACGGTGCGCGCGGCCCCCTCTCCTGAGGACGGGCCGCGGTGCGTTCAAAGACCTCAGTAGAGAGAAGAGTCACCACAGTGCGCGCTGCTCCACATGCTTTTCTGCAGACGAGGGAGCGCGGCGCGACGGTGAGACGAAGGGAGAGGTGCCAGCACGGAGATCTCGTGCCCGCGGCGCCCTCCACCTCTTCGGCCCACCCCGCGGAACCGGCGTGTCGGCACTCACGGGGACTCCGTCTTCACGGATCTGACTGGCGGGGGGAGAAAATCTCTCCGCCCGGGACGAGAGGGCGAATTCCGCCTCCTCCCTGTATAATGCACAGATCACTACGTTTTCTAATAAGAATGAGGTTGATCTGTATCCAAATCTGAGTGTCCTTTGTTTTCCACAAATGCTGCACTTACATACAATGTTAACCGTACACATTCCCCATTCGCTGCCCCAGCTGAAGCTCCTGTAAAGGAGGTGGCTAGTGGGCATGCACAGATGAGAGGGATGAACCGCAGGTAGTGCTGTCTAAAGGAGAGCGCTATGCGGTTACAGGGGCATTATGGCCGGCGTATTACTGTCAGAGAACACACTATGCCTAGAGCAAAGACTCCAATTAATGCAGTTTACCGAAGTGGTGGTAAGGGCTGCATTATGGCGGAGCCCGCACTCACACAAGAGCGCGTGGTGGTGCGTTCAGGGACCTCAGTAGAACACACTACGCCTATAAAGACTCCGAGTAAATGCTGTTTACCGTAGTGGTGAAAACAGCATTGTGGTGGAGCGCGCGCTCACACAAGAGCGCACGGCGGTGCGTTCAGGGACCTCAGTAAATAATCGGCCCTTTCTGTGTCGACCCTCCATAGGCAAATCTTCCCTTCACGGGGAGTTTTTGCGGCGGAACGGGTCACCAGAGAGTATCACAGCTTCATAGCTGCGGCCCCCCAGCCGAGGGTTGCCCATTAACACAATGTTATGGGGAATGGAAACTCAGCTGTGTACTAACAAGTGGATGGACAGGACGATGAAACGGGGCTATTCACTCCAGTTTTGCAGCATCCCACCTCCTTTTATGGGCATGCGAGAAGAAATCTGTCTTCCCAGGAGGACATTGGTTTCCTCTCAGCAGAGATTCAGGCTCTGGTGCAGAAACAGGCTGTGTCTGTTGTGCACCCTCAGCACAGAGAAAATGGTCTTTATTCCATGTTCTTCCTGGTTCTCAGGAAGGCAGGGGAATTCAGATCTATTCTAGATCTCAGCAACATTGCCTGCAGGAAATTCTGCATGTTAACATTAACAGTTAACAGTTAATGGGGCTAGTGCAAACCGGGCGATAGGTTGACCACCATCGACCTGAAAGACGCATTCTTTCATGTGGAAATTGCTCTGGCGCACAGAAAGTGTCTGCGTTTTGCCTTCCAGGGGATAGCCTACGAGTACAACAGAGTACCGTTCGGCTACTCTCTATCCCCACGCACGTTCAGTAAATGTGTGGCCACTGCGCTTAAACCGCTGCGCGCCCATGGCATGAGAGTTTTTCTTTTACCTAGACGACCTCATAGTCATGGCCGGGTCCAGGGAACAGGCAAGGTTTTGCACAGCACAATTGATCACACACTTAACCAAGTTAGGCTTTGCGATCAATTGAGAAAAGAGCACCCCCATACCTCACCGACAGGCGTTGTATTTGGGAGTGGTGCTCGGTGCAGGCGCGCTACGTGCCACCCTGTCAGAGGGCAGAAGTGCATCCCTTCTCCGGGCGGTTCACAGGCTGCGACAGGGGGCGACAGTGACAGCTTTAGCTGTCATGCAGACTTTGAGTTTCATGACGGCTGCTCACATTGTGGTCCTGCAGGGGTTACTGCATATGTGCCGCCTGCAGAGGTGGTTCTCCAGCCTGCGTTTGGATCCCAAGAGGCACAAACGGCGGCTGGTGACCATCCCCCCCTCAGTGGAGGGCAACCTCTGGTTCTGGGGTCTCCCGGGCACCTCCGGAGGGGGTCTTCACTGGGACGGGTAACCTCCTACATCACAGTGTTCATGGGAACAGGATGGGGAGGGACCTGCCTGAAGAGGGCTATAGGTGGGCGCTGGGCTCTAATAGAGTCTCGACACAGCAACCTCCTAGAGCTACGGGCGGTAGTGTTATGGCGCTTTCACACTGCAGGCTTGGTTTGGTTTGGTTTGGTTTGGCTTGGTTTGGTTTGGCCTTATTAGGCCTGGCTCACTTTAATGCTGCGCTCACATTACAGTTTAGGAGCTGGGGCAGTTACTATAGTAACGCAGTGTAGGCGGAGCCGTGGCGTCATCTTCAACGAGCACCCCATAAAAACAACATCAGCTGTTAGCTGTTAGCTGTTAGCACTCAAGCTCGCAGTCACAGCTCCTCATATCTGTTAATAAACTAGACAAAAGTTATAAACAAGTACAAACCACAGACTGTCTGTGTCATGGTGAATACAGTCGCTGGCTTATTTATGTCTGTATAGGCCGTTGTTGTGAGTGTGTACGGTCGGAGCATTGCGTTAGCTTAGCCGACCTCCCGATTTCCCCGGAGAAAAACTCACAGTTTAAAGGGGAAAATGGGAGAACACCTCAGGGAGAGCAACAGAGGAGGGATCCCTCTCCCAGGACGGACAGACGTGCAATAGATGCCGTGTGTAAATCGAAGAGATAATATATTTTACAGCGTAGGTAGAACGAATGTTTGGAAATGCATGTGTCTGTAATAAGAAGATGCATCACGCATTTTAAAAGGTTCTTCGCCTCCCGTCTGTCTGCAGACTTGTCAAAGCATTAATTCATGATTTGTACTAACCGGTATCAGTATGTTGTTACTTCGGCATCATTTTGAAACGTGTATTACAATTAAATCACGGTCAAATATGTTTAGCATATTCCGCCCGGTTGTTGGCCCCGCTTGTTGGCCTCGATAGAACCACAAATTTGTCGGGCCAGAAAAAAGACGAAAAAGTATGCCCGGGGCGGAACTAGGCCTAGTGTGAGCGCAACCACAAACAGGCCCCGCACGGTTCGGCACGCTTAAAGCGAGCTCCGCGCTGCAGTGTGAATGCGCCATTAGTCCTCCAGCATTTCATGCCCCTAATTCAAGGGAGACATGTACTGGTTAGGAGCGACAACAGCACCACAGTGGCTTATATCAACAGGCAGGGCGGAGTCCGCTCCGCCGCCTTGTTGGCCACAGCGGAGAGGCTGTGGTTATGGGCATCAGAGGTGGTTTTATCTCCGAGAGCCCTCCATATCCCGGGACTGGAGAACAGGGGGGCCGACCTCATGTTGAGGGGCGGCCCCCTGCCAGGCGAATGGACGCTTCACCCAGAGGTGGTGAAGCAGATCTGGGCCCAGTTCGGGAGAGCGGAAGTGGATCTGTTCGCCAGCCGGCGCAACAGCCACTGTGCCCTGTGGTTCTCCATGGCCCTGAGCGACGACCCGCCTTTAGAGGTGGACACGTTTGCACACGAGCCATGGCCAAAGAAGCTGCTATACGCCTTTCCACCACTGCGTCTCATTCTCCCTCTCCTGGGGAGAGTGAGGCGAGAACGTCTGGCAGTCATTCTGGTAGCGCCGGATCGCGTCGGGGCTCCGTGGTACTCAGAGATGACACAGATGAAGGTGGGCCAGCCCTGGGCAATCCCCCAGTTCTGGGGGGGCGATGTCTCAAGAGGCAGGTGCAATCGGGGCGTTACCCACTCTGGGCCGTCCTCTTCAGGCTTGGCTCCTGAGAGGGACAGGCTGAGACAGGGTGGATTGTCTGATAGCGTTATTCAGTCTATCCAGGCAGCTAGAGCTGGATCCACCACAGCCTGTTATAGGCCAAAGTGGCTGGGATTCCAGCGAGGGTGTGAGGAGCAGAAAATCGAGCCCCTATCTTGTGAGTTTGGCTCTATTTTGTCCTTCTTACAGTTATTGGTGGACAGAGGACTTGCTCATTCTACTATAAAAGTGTATGCAGCAGCCATCTCGTCCTGTCATGAGGGATTCAACGGCAGGTCAGCCTTTTCTCATCCACTGATGTTGCGGTTTTTACAGGGGGTCAGGAGGCTGCGCCCAGTAGTGCGCGCCTCCACCTCACAGTGGGACCTGCCGCTGGTGCTCGAGGCTCTGGTCACAGAACCATTTGAGCCTCTGGAGCTCTCCTCCCTGAAAGCACTGTCGTGGAAGACAGCATTACTACTTGCCTTAAACGTCAGCCAAAAGAGTGTCCGAGTTAACCGCTCTGTCGGTGCACCCGAGCTGTTTACTGATTCGGGGTGACTGGAGCGGCGCGACACTCAGACCAAACCCCTCCTTTGTGCCCAAGAGCCTAAGGAGTGCGTTCAGGTTGAGGGTTATTCAGTTGGGGGGATTTAGTCTTCCTCCCCATGGTGGGGCCAGGGAAGCTAAATTATACCTCCTCTGCCCGGTGCGCGCGTTAGCATGTTATGTAGAGCGCACAGTTACCCTGAGACGCACTGAACAGCTGTTTGTGTGCTTCGGGGGCGGGGTGACTGGAAAAGCTCTGTCCAAGAAACGCCTGGCAGGCTGGCTTTGCGAAGGCATTGCACACGCCTACGAGCAGGCAGGGAGAGCCTGTCCCATGGGGGTCCGTGCGCACTCCACACGAGCTATGGCTGCATCAACAGCCTTATTCAACGGTGTGAGTGTGGAGGATATATGCACGGCGGCGTCTTGGTCAACGCCAGGCCCCTTCATAAAGTTTTATCTCTTGGATATGTCTGGCTCTTTCTCAACGTCTGTGCTTGCTGGGGCAACACAGGACTGGTGAGGAGGAGGGGGGCTGTTGGTCAGTGGGCATCTGACCCTCTCCCCGGGCGTAAATGCCCTTACGTTTCTCCGGACCCCTGGAGGGTCGCGGGTTGACGTGGGGTGCTCGGGGCCCTTTTCAGGGCTGGAGGGCTCCCCTCGCCTGCCTGGGGGCAGGAGGGGGAGAGCCCTCCATACTATAGTCCCTACACACTCTGCACGGGTCAGTGTTTGAGTGTGGGGACATAGGGGGCACTTGCGTTCTCCCCGTGCTCTTTAGGGACTCAGGAGGGAGAGTGCATAGTGAACCCATACAGGGCTGCGGGCTTTCCCTGTCTGCCTATAGGCGGACGCAGGGGGGCCCTCAGCACTGTTTTTCGAGCACACTTTTTTCACGAGGCAAGCGCGTCAGGGTGTGCTCTATCAGCCGCAGCCCAGACTTCTCCACGGTTACAACCGAGGGAGAGGTGAGTGAGGCGCAGTGGCTGCTAAAGCCGGTCAGGGACAGTGAGGTGGAACGGTGTGCTGGACGACAGTGCGTGCATACATCGGGGCTCCGCCCACTGTACCCATAGAGTCCAGTAGAGGGCGGAGCCTGTGAGAGATATAACGCCGGGTTACGTATTGTAACCCTTGTTATATTAACACAGGCGGAGCCCTCTACCTTGGGGCACTGTCTGTCCTATACCGCTCGCTGAAGAGTGGTGTAGGATAGTGGTCAGGAGGCGAGGCCTCCTTTTATACGGAAGTGAGATGCGCACGCATTCAGGTAGGCCCGCCCCGGGGCCGGCTACGTCCATAGAAATCTCAGTAGGTGAATGCTTGCATGATAAGGTAGTACCCATAGAGTCCAGTAGAGGGCTCCGCCTGTGCTAATATAACAAGGGTTACAATACGTAACCCGGCGTTTCTGTCTGGCAATATCTGTATTAAAACTGCACTGTGTTTCTTAGTGATGTGTATTCGCTGTTTGCTTGTGTGTGTTACTTTCTTTCTTTTTTTTTTAATATAGTTTTTCTATAAGTTGATGGAACGATGCTCCTTCTTCTAAAACGCAAAAGGTGTCATGTTTTAAAACTCTACATGGCATGCTGGTGTCGTAAACATAATGCAGCCACAGTGACATTTACCAAAGGTTTCTTTCATGCATATCACATGATCAGAACCTTGCTTCCTATTTTTGTCACACAGCCGTTAACCAAAGCTCTGTGACTTCCTGAGCCGAGTGGTTTGGACTTCTGCATTTCTTTTTAAACAACACATACTGAGAGCAGAAGCCGCTCACAGGAAGCTGCACTTGAGATACATTTGATTTCAAACCGTGTGATAGTTGTGTGAAAAGTTAAACACAGTAACGTACAGATAACTGTTTTAAGAAAACCAGAAATCTTAATTTTTTTTGTTTTAAAGAACAACCCAAAAAACTTTTTTTCCCCCCAAAATAAAATTTGACAACAATCAATTTCATTAATGGGAGACCGTAAAGATAAGAAAAATCATTGTTGTCATTTGTTCTACCTCGGGTAGGGGTATCTCCAAAACTAAAGCCTTTTTTGAGGACTTGCTGCTGGACTAAGAGGGAAACCTTGATTCCCCGTGTCTTTCTCTAAATGCAAAGTATGTATGTGTTAGCAGTGCAAATGCTTTTTGTCTGTGTGCTTGTTTGGCCTTACTTGTGATTAATAACACCTAAAATGTCATGCCTTTTAGCTGAAAATACAAATGAATCACTGAAACAATGAAACACTATTATCACTTTTACAATCAATAATATGGAATTGTATTGTATTTGAGGAATATATGTCGTATACAAATACAGTATTATACAAATAACCTTTGGTAAATCAATGTTTTGTTATGTTCCAGTTCGTAGCTCAAGCCCGGACTCAGGATCCAACAGATGATGAAGATTCAGCTCCGCCTCTGTCCTCCTGCTACGCTTGTGTTGGTCCTCACACTGCACCCACAGCACCCACTGAGACTAGAAACACAGCTCAGCTAGAGAGTGTGTACGCTCAGGTAAAAAAGACCACACCAGGTCCTTGAAAAATGACCAGTATTCCACATAATACACTTGGGATTACGATTTATGGCGACTGAGCCATGGACTTTATTTTCACATCACCCTCTTTTGGTGAGAAAATCCTAAACCACGTCCTGTGTCTGCACCCAGAAGTGCTCTAACTCCACCTTCAATGCACAGTTGTGATTGGTTAATGATCGGTTGAAATGCAAGCTTTTCTTGCAGTTTATGCATTCTGAAGCTCTATGGCTATGGGCTGCCATCTTGACTCAAACGACATTATTTATTGACTCCTCTCAGGCAATACTGTGACAAAATTGTATTTTATTTTTTTACATCTTAGTGTTTTGTCTGTTTTTGGATATCTTTGATTTCTGTATGCACCTGATCCTATTAGTTTATTTAGAAATATGGGAAAGCAATGATGTTTTGTAAATTTGTACGAACGTTTCAAAGACTATAGCTAACTTGAAGAGCAACAGGAACCACTGATCCTAGTTAGCATCAAGCTAATTACAGGATGAAACCCTTGCAAATGCACACATCACAGCACACACAGTGACATATGACCTCTTGGGGGTGTCTGGTGCCTTGCTCAAGGGCACCACGGCAGGGCCCAGGAGGTGAATTAGGACTTCTCCAAGTAGCAGTCCACACTCCATATTTTAGGTCTGTTCGGGGACTTGAACCAGCGACCCTACGATTCCCAGTCCAAGCCCCTACTGACTGAGCCACTGCCGGCAAGAAGAAGATTAATGGTTAGAACGTTTTTCTCCATTTTACACACAGTTTAACGACAGGCTTTGAGAGTAACAGATTACATGTAATGGAATTAATGTTATTGTATGCAAAGGATTTTACAGTTTTTACCCTTAGAGTTAAAGAAATACGTTGTTACTGCTACATAACAAAAAAAGGGGGATTATAAGAATGATTACAATGTTACAATATATTTTCAAGTAAAGAAGTATATATTACGATTCATTCTCACACAATACATCAGTTCAAGAGTCTCACAACACCGAGTCTCGAGTGAAGCCAAAGATAATCTTCCTTTTCATAATTGTTTCCTGTAGTTTAAAGAAGTCATGAATTGAATGGAAAATTCTCCATCATTTTGTGCTGAAAGGAGAAAAGTTAAACAACCGCCATTGAAAGCTGTGCCTTCTGTTAATATACAATCATTTTCCAAGGAGTCAACATTTATTTAAGGGAGAATTTGCAGGTTAATGATTTGTAAATGATGGTTTTCTGTGGTCTGTAGGTAGCCGTGCTTACATGTTTTATTTTTTATTTAGGATACTTTCAACACCAACAGTGAATGTTCTTCTTTCTTTTCTTAGTTAGTTTCTTCAAGGCACTTTTCAATAAAAGTGTGATAATTTATGTGATATGTGTAATGTGAGTACGTCATATAATGTTATGTGAGAGTATTTCATGTATTAAAATAAAAAAGTATTTGTAAACTATATTTTTCTAGCCTTTTATTTGAAATCTTTAGACCATATTTTGCCTGAATATTCAATGAGTTTTTCCCTCTTTGACAGCTCAGTAGGTGGACAGGGGATTTATTAAAAATGCTATGAAAGCTCTTAATTCATATACTGCAGTGAACTTAAAAAGTATATTCTGTTGGTTATAAAAAGAGCAGAGGACCCATTGTTGAAACAAAACAAACTTATTTGTGTTTCTTTTTTTCTAAGGGTTACATTGTTCTGTTGTTTTATATTTTACACCTAGGTTAAAGCCTTATATTATTTATTTGTGTTGCATTGATATGGATTTATCCCCAAAGTAATGTAAAGTAATTAGTTTACGTTATATGAATATTACAGCCTGTCCTACAAAAAACGACCATATAAGTCGATTGTTCATGCCCTTATTACGACCCAGACACGTTTTAAAGTGTATGTTGTTTCTTACACGACCACTAGAGGTGCTCTAGTGGTCGCGTAAGAAACAACATGCTCCCGGCCCGTTCATTGCAAACGCTCCGGATGGACGTTTATTCACAAATAACCCTCTCTGGAAAATCCTAAATTGTGGAACAGTTTGCCCATTAAAATGCTTTTTGATCCGATTTCTGGCGAGAAGTGTATATTGTACTCTTAGAATCCATGTCCAGTCGATGTGTAGGATCTTTAGTTTGATAAATATTACGAAGATGATTTGAGGTCTCGCCAGGATAATGTGTATGCAGCTTCCATGTAAAGTTAGCATGGGTGAAAACAGTTTTTCCGGTCTCGAAGTTTTCAAAATAAAACCGGATATATTCCCCTCACTGTCAAATGATTACACAGTGATATCTGCATTACTCATCCACTAAGAAACATCAGTATATCCTTGTTGATTACACAATATTGATTGGTTTAAATTGTGTACAATGCTTTTGTGTTTTTAACCTTCGATTCAGAGAAACAAATAGTTTTTTCGGAGTTTAGACTCTACAGTTTCCGAAGACACTACACTACTCAGAATCCCCAGCTATCGTTTGGGACTACAACATCCGTCTTGCTTTACAAACCCCGTGATTAGTCATCAGCCCTGTGATTGGATGTTGGAGTGGCAGTGCGACAAGGTTACGCTGAGCGTCAAAATCATATTAAAAAAAGACCAAACACTGGATGTCTTTCAGTCGCCAACATGTGTTTTCGAAACACTGATATTAACGGGGAAACCCTGCAGGACTCAAATGCCTCGTCTCTGTTCCCTTATTTGGGAGTGATTACCCATCAGTCCCGGGGGGTAACGCTGCCTTTCCTCTACACGTTGTTTCTCTTTCAGAAACACAGAGGACTATTTGTGTGATGGGATCACAGACACGCTGCAAACGGTGTCTGCCAAAAGTCGAGTCCAGTGTCCATGGATTGTCATTTTTATTTGTTATAGTTTGGGAAGATTGAAAATCGGTAGGGAAAGTCAGCTAAGTCGGTAGGCGGTAGAAACATGTCAAAAGCGGTAGGATTGGCAGGTATGAAACTGTACCGAAAATAAATACCGCACGATGTCTATCTAATTATGAACTTGCTTTACTTTCACGGAACACATTTTTGGTGATAACAAACAAATGTAACAAAGTAACATATTTACCAACACATGTTCTACGCCACTACATACTTACATTTAAATGTGTGCTGCGTCGGTTCAGCCATTCTCCGCAAGGGTTTTTGAAATTGGTCCGTGCATAAAGCATTGTGGGGATTTTAAGGATGCAAAGTCTACCCATGTGCAGCCTCGAAATTTCCCCCAAACCAAGGACGCGGCCTCGGTGGAATTCCAAGTATGCTGGAGATTGGAACAGTCCTTCGGTGGCACTCGATGACGTGGAATCCTCGAGATTGAGAAACGGCCACTCTCTCAAAAGTTGGGCCATTTTGTCATCATGCGCCAATGAGCAACTCTCATAGGAATTAATGAGGCCCCGCCTCCCACGCTGTATCCAATTCTTATTATACATCCATGCCAATTTTCCCCAAAGCTGTGGTGGAAAATGTAAGGCGGGGCCTCTCAGGTGACCAGGGCCGTCCCTCCCTACAGGCCTCACATTGCGCAGGGGGCCTCGGCTTATGAGCTCGGCTTGTGCAGTTCCCCCCCCCCCCCCGCTGACACGCGATAGTGAGAGGTGACAAGGGGAGCACGTCTGTAACCCTTTTTTATTTAGAGTTCTTAAAAATAATCAGCGACAATGGTCTTCTTTAGTATTCACTAAGCACAAGAGCAGACAACAAACTAGTACAAGTAATAGTTATTAAATGAGCAGCCAACAATAACAATTATGAAGTTACTGTTTGAGGACATTACAGGCAAAAATATCGTTTTTCATGTACTTGTTATTTTGGTCTATTTTGCTTCCATGTTTTCTTTCACCCTAATGGAAATAAAACTTCCAAAAAACACATATAAATGGTGTTCGTTTTACTACCATGTCTGAATTCATCTATTTAAAGCTAATCTGCATTTAAACATAATATTTCAGGGGAAAATACTGACTTGATGTAAGTAACTATCTGGGGAAGTTGTGAGGTGATGTGTTTTTTTTTAGGGGCTGTCAAACGATTGCAATTTTTAATCAGATTAATCACAGCTTAAAAATGAATGAATCATGATTAATCACCATTCGAACTATGTCCAAAATATGCCATTTCTTTAGGTATATTGTTGTGGGAATTGAAAGATAAATGAAAGAAGGCGGATATATCCATTTAACATACAGTAGGCTATGTATGTTTATTATAACATTGTTCTGTGTGTCAAAATGAAAGACAGCCCACACACCTATCAATCATCAAACCGTGGGGTCTTATTTCATTACGTGTTGATTTCTATCAACACGTAATGTTGTATCGATGTATATAGAGATGTACTACCGCAAAAGTATTCTCCGTCGGGACTTCCTGCAACAACACCACGCCATTATTTTGATTCTGAACGTTTCAAAACTTTTTCTAGTCTTCGGTATTTCCAGACAAGTGGCTGCTGAAATCAATCTTACTAGCTGCTGTCTGTGCAATTTACTCCGCGCGAGTTGGCGGACTTTATTTTGCTTACTTTAAGATCATTTTTCATGGTGGGGCTAAGGTGGGGCTAAGCCATTTCTTGGTATGGCTGTAGCCTACCCCAGCCATACCCCGGCGCTGCCACTGGTGGGATGTATGGGGCTGGCCATTCTGCGCATGCGTTAAATGCGTTAAATATTTTAACGCAATTAATTCAAAAAATTAACAGCATTTGTTTTTTAGTTTGTTTTTCGTTTTATCCTTTCAACCTGAAATGCCTTGGTAACTGCATGCAAGTTAGCACATTTTAATTAAGATAAGATAAGAGATAAGATAGTACTTTATTACTAGTGTACTAGTTAACGCCTAATTTGCATATCAAGCAATATTTTATAGATTAGGTTATAAAGGAAGTTTGAAACCTCCTTTCCTATCATCTCTAGAGAATTCGAACGGCACTTATCATGGCTGCCACTGAGGGACTTGCGGGTAATTTCACTCCGTTAGGAAGGTTCCTAAGCTAAGTGGACTAGACTTCAGCCCCCGAGTGCTGCTGTGTCTCTTTAAAATGACCGCTCAGAGGAGAGGATTTCTCATTGTCTAAACGCCTGCATGTATGAGGTGTGATTTGTGCCAATGAACGAACTCACTGAGCTCACAAACGTGTCGATCGTCGCCTACCATGCCGTGAACTATGCCGCGAGAGAAGTAACGTGACACTCTCGTCGTCACCCCTCTCGTCTGAGAAGCTACGTGACGTCTGCGTCTGAAGTTAATTTAGTTGGGTCATTCTACAGAAAAGGTGGAAGTACTGTCACTTACTTTTGCAGACACCAAAATACATGACGTTGACCTAATACTCACATTCATTATATATGTTGGATAAATAGAGATTGTCTTTGCAATGGTACTAAATAGAAAAATTAAAAAAATTGTTTTATACATAAATTGCAATTTATTTAAAATGCCATGCCTAGTCACTTTGATCATACATGGAAGTGGAGCCTATAGTTTTCATTAAAAAATATTTTCAATAAATACATCTACATAACATTACATACATTAAATATAACACTGAAATGGTAAAAAAACAAAACAAATTATTATGAATAATATTCAATAAATGTCAGTCACCCAAAATTACGTCATTGGTGTTACTGCTGCACAAAACGCTTTTATTTTGAAGTAATGTACTGTCTCTGAAGTGCCTCCTGTAACAAGAGATAATTTGAGGCAGTGAAGTGGACAAAGACATAAGGAAAGTCAGATATTTCTTATTTTGTTTGTTAAAGGTGTCATTTCATCTTCAAATTTTACGTGCGTCTTTCAAGTCTGTCATTAGTGTTACTCATTTCATAGGCATAGGGGTGAGCATTTGAATGGGAAAATGTATTGTATTGAAGAGTTAAACGATTTTGATATTGACTGAAGCCATATTTGGTCTGACACATGGCAGCAATTTTGTTAAAATGGTAGCATTTTCTCCAAATTGTCACTGGTGTTACCGTCAGTGGTGTTACTCTTCTTCCTGGTAACACGTACCAGTGACGTTCCTATATAAATAAGCTTTGTATAATGTATACAAATAATAAAAATAATAAAAATACTTTAAGCTCTACTTGTTGTGGATTCATCAAGTTAAGAGTTAGTTATTGCTATTTAACAGGTTTTAGATGTGTTTAGAAGGAATATATTTCAGCAGATTTGTATCACTCAGATTCCACCTTTTCTGTAGAATGACTCAGCTATCACCAAATAACCCAGTAATGTTACAGCTACGTAGTTGCTGTTCAAGCGAGACTCTATTTCAATATAGTTTTGGTATTAAAATAATGTTACACCCCTTGTATGCCCTGAACGCAAAAACAACCACAAACAAGAATATATATGTTTAATTATCAAAATGATAACAAAGGCTGAAAAAACAGGTCTCCAGGAGAAAACGCCACTGTATATCACCAAGTTTTCATAGTTTTGTGTGTGAAATAGATCGCTGCAGTGATCACAACTTTATATATTTGTTTATGGTTTATTTGATATGGAGGGGTGCCGTATACATAGAAGTTCAGAGAAGAAGCAACCGCTATATATTGTTTATTTTATTTCGTTTCATTTTGGCACCATGGCAGAGGCAAATATAGAGTTAATGTGCAGAGATTATAATGTCCCGTTTACTAAAATATATATTGTTTTATGATGTTTAGTTGACAAAATAGTCACTGAGCTACATTTTCCTGCACTCAAGCATACATCTGAAGGCAAGAGTTGTTCCCCCCTTTGGCCACAAGGGGGAGTATATATATTGTATAATATTTTTGTATAGATGTTGCAACCAGAGGCCATGTCAGCCGGCCACATCATATTATGCCAGCGTTGCGTTCACAAGACATACAAGTCACAAACTGGCAATCGAAACTTGCCACAACCTGATGGACAGTGAATGAGACACACAGACACACCCACACACACACACCTTGAGGGAGGGACAGCTGATCGCCGTGCAGCAATCAGCTGTTCCTGAGCGAGAGAGAGCTGCTACAACTGTTAATCCCCGTACCTAATACTATACAATGCTAACGGAGGCGAGACGTACGTTATTCACACGCTTACCCACACGTACGTTATTCACACGCTTATCCACACGTACGTTATC
>CALSBZ010041909.1:63-24509 GCA_943591055.1 Gobionotothen gibberifrons
CTGACCTTAACCCTTCCTCACCTGACCTTAACCCTTCCTCACCTGACTTAAACCCTTCCTCGCCTGACCTAAACCCTTCCTCGCCTGACCTTAACCCTTCCTCGTCTGACTTAAACCCTTCCTCGTCTGACTTAAACCCTTCCTCGTCTGACCTAGGGCGAGTAAATGTTATTCAGCTCGAGTTCAGGGCGTTCCGATCTGAATAAGGCTGTCAAATTACGGCAAGAAGCCCCCCTGGCGGAAACACTGCTTGTGATTGTTATTGAAGAAAAGGGTGGCTGTAATGGTAAATGATTATTTATTTTTTAATCTCAGAAATGCTTATTTGTACATTTTGAGTTGTTTGTTTATTATTCTCACTTTAATAAATGAGAAAATAAACAAGTGAGATGGGAACATTTTCGTTTTTCCTATAGTGGCCCAATGACTGTGCAGACATACAGCTCTGGGAAAAAGAGACCACTCCGAATTTTTCTTAAACCAGCATCTCCAAATGTATGGCAGCCATTCCATAAAAGTGTCTGTTGAATTCCAACACAAGCACACCTCATAATGAGGTACTGAATTAAAGAGGAAAAGTATAAAAAAACACTGCTGTGGTCATCCCTATCCTCTTGCCATAGGATCAGCTGGATGGTAAAAACAGTAGTACTACCTCAAAAATATTCGAAATTTAAAAAAACGAATTGACCATGCCTAAAGAATTGAAAAGAGACGTTTTGAGTGAGGAAAAAGAAGGGTTCAATTCTGGTTTTACTGGCAGAGGGATACAGTTAGCGTTAGGTTGCTTCCATCCTTGAAAATTCATAAGAACAAGGTCAAGCAGCCGACATTGGGGACAACAAAGCTACAGACCGGCACAGGGCGAAAACAACTCTCCATTGACCATGATGACCGCCAACTCTTTCGAATGTCACTCAACAACCGTAGGATGACATCAAGTGACCTACAAATAGAATGGCCAACGGCAGCTGGGGAGAAGTGCACAGCGAGGACGGATCGAAGCAGGCTGAAGTCTCACAGAGCTAGAAACAAGCCCTTCATCAATGAGAAGCAAAGAAGAGCCAGGCTGAAGTTTGCAAAAGACCAGAAGGATTGGACCATCGAGGACTGGAGTAAGGTCATCTCCTCTAATGAGTCAAATGTTCATCTTTGTCCGACACCTGGTCGGTGGAGGATCAGTGGCCATCAGGGGGTGCTGGAACAGGGTAGATTTCTCTTTGTGAGGGACGCATGAATCAAACCAGGTGCAAGATTATCCTGGAAGAAGTCTTGCTTCCTTCTGCTCGGAAAATGTTCCCCAACTCTGAGCATTGGTTTTTCCAGCAGGACAATGCTCCCGTCCACACAGGTCGATTAAGGTGTGAATGGAGGATCACCCGATCAAGACCCTGTCATGGCCAGCCCAATCTCCAGACCTGAACCCCATTGAAAAACCTCTGGAATGTGACCAAGAGGAAGATGGATGGTCACAAGCCATCAAACAAAGTCCAGCTTTTTAAATGTTTGCGTCAGAAGTGGCATGAAGTCCTCCAAAAGCAATGTGAAGGACTAGTCGAAAGCAGGCCAAGACACATGAAAAATATATAGAGCAAAAAAATAAAAACACAAATGTGCATTTTACTCAAAGACATACCTATAAATAAAACAAAACTGCGACTGATAATGCTGCAGTGGTCTCTTCATTTTTTCCAGAGCTGTAGATATTCTCTTAAGAAAGCACTGTATTTGTGTGCGTGCAGGCGTGCGTGTGTGTGTGCGTGCGTGTGTGCTTGTGTGTCCCTCACCTGTCCAGCTCTCTGCAGGTTTCCAAAGTGCACGTCAGGAATGAAGAGCACAGGCTGGGAATCCAGGTCCAGCAAGGCTTTAAACAGCGTGCTGTCCGCCCTCTGGAAGGGGGGGGTCTGCCCTGAGCTGCCATTTTTCCCTATTCAGACAGAGTGTGAACTTGCATCTGTTGCCAGGCAACCATTCAAATTACAGAGTACCAAATGTTTATACCCTTCATCTTCTTCCTGAGCTGTTTCTTCTCTTCATCACGAAGCTTCCTCTCAGCGCCCTGCAAAAAGCACGAGGGACAAAACATGAGAGGATGCTCATGGAGTCCCAATAGAGGGTCCACAGTGACCTCACCTTGTCACAGAAAACCTTAATCTGAGCGAAGGCCCTGTGGATGGGCCTGCTGCTGCAGCTGCTGTAGCTGTAGCTGTCCATCTGGATGATCAGAGGCATGCCCTTCACTCCTTTCTGCGACGAGAAGTCTGTGCTCAGACAGTTCACTGAGATAAACACCTGGGGGGGAGGGGGGGCACAGGTCAGCTTCTGGAGATCAATCTGCAGAGGAAAAGATTGCTGTACAGCTCAACCAGCCGCGGCGTTATGGGTGGGCCTACTGGGCCTAGGCCCACCCACTCTGGCACTGGGCCCACCCATTCATTGATCAAAACTGACTGAGAAAATATAGTTTACCAACATTTTTTTTTTTGATTATCAAAATTAACAATAAAATAATAAAATAAGAGCAAACATGTGTTTTCCTTTAAAAGCAACATGAATTAACGTAATCAGGCAACGTAAAATGTGAATTGGACCGAACTCATAGTCGAAGCGCGGGAGCAAACACATCGTAGAACGTCTCGCGGCCGGGCGCAGATGAAGGAGGACAGTGGACTGGACAGACACAAAAAAGATACCGCACTCGCTAACGATGTCACAACAATCGATGTTCAGGTTTTTAAAAGAGTGAGAACAGAGTCGCCGCCGCCGGAACCACCACACTCATCATCCTCACAGCAGGTGCCGCCTCAGAGAGACGAGTGTGTTTAATGTTGTGCCCCCGCTGAGCTCAGTCCCTCTGCGGGACGTAGCATCCGTTGCAAGATAACAGAACATAGCATCCCAGTGCCGGACCTATCAGCCACAGATGACCCGGCGGCTACACAGCCAAAGCTCATAAAGTACCCTCAGACACTTTTCGGACAAAGGAAAAGGAGCTTCGCTGCCCACTGGTATGACAAGTACACATTCTTGGAGTATAGCATTAGCAAGGACAGTGTGTTTTGTCAAATGTGCCATGCCGTCATGGCCCCTCGGTCTGGCCGTGAAGCCCCGAAAATAATTGTACGTCCTACGGCCACCATGGCCTGTGTGCCCCTGATACTGTTAACATCTCGAAGTTGCTTTAAAAGCGTCAGAACAGTGGTTTCTGAACTGCATTATGCTGCGTTCACAACGGACACGATGCGAATATTCTCATCACTCTAACCGCTGGAGTTTCACCGCGGCTTTCAGCTGTGTTTACTCCTGTCATTCAAACAGAACGCGCTGGAGAGGGGGCGGGGCTTATATCCATGTAAATACTATGGTGGAAACCAACTACGACAACATTAACCTATTTTACCGTGATTCAATTGTAATACACGTTTCAAAATGATGCCGAAGTAACTAAATACTGATAATGGTTAGTAAAAACCATGCTTTGATTTGTTACATATTAATAGAATTTTAGATTTGATTTTGGATTTGTGAATGGGAGAAGTAGTAGATGGAAAAAACACTAATTATTCAAAATAGAGTATCTCATTTTATATACGGTAATACTAAGGAGGCATAGGCCTATATGATGATATAATGTTTGACATTATTGATATTAAGAAAGTGATTTGTTTTCCATGTCATTCGTGTGTTTTTCTTATCAGAAAGTGAAGTTATTTATTCGTAAGCTCCAAATCCAAATGTTTCCCTCAATGGCCTTTGTGCCCTGGCATGTGGCCTTTGAGCCCTGAAAAAATGTGTGACACCAAAGGCCAAATGGCCTTGCCCCTAAAATGACGAAAATCCAAGCCTGGCCGGCAGAGAAGATACATTCAGTCGCCATGGTTACAGGGACTGGAAACACATATATACACCAGGTTATACTCTCAGTAAACACGAATACAGCGCAGCTCATGCAATAGCTATGGTGAGAAATACAAACTACAGACAGTCCGTGAAATCTGACCATGGCAGTGGCGGCGCCAGGGTATGGCTGGGGTAGGCTACAGCCATACCAAGAAATGGCTTAGCCCCACCTTAGCCCCACCATGAAAAATGATGTTAAAGTAAGCATGTTGAGAACACGGATTGCGAAAATCTACCGGTCGTGTCCACAACACACAAACTGATCCTGCTGTAACAACAAGTGCACGTTACTGATGCAATATCGTTGAGACCATTCGGGTTTATGCTAGAAGAGGGGTGCAAGGAATAGTTTAAGTAGTGGGGGAGTTTTATACACTAAAGGTGTGGAAATTCTCTCGCGTTATATCAGCGCGGCCGCGGTCAGATCAAAATGGCTCCAAATGCAATTTGAATAGACCTACAGCCAATCAGAGCAACTAAACGTTGGGTCTGCGTCATGCATTACTGATACGTCACGTTCACAGTGAAAAGTCCCCAAACTCGCGCCGAGTAAATTGAACAGACAGCAGAACTTAATTGTATATTTCGGATGGATAGATTTGTTCTTAAACGCCCTCGCATTGAGGTACAAGTCGAACAGGTGCCAGAGTCACACGACCCACCTGAAGAAGATGCCAGCCAGCGGGGACCCGATGGGATTGGAGAGACCAGAGGTGGCGAAGATGAGGAAAATGTGGAGCAGGAGGCCGCTAACGTTAGCGACATCAGCCAAGGACCTCAGGCTGCTAGCGACATTAGCCAAGGACCCGGAGATGGACCAAAACGTCCAATTTGACGGATTGGAAGCCAGCAACGGTCTTTTAATGGGGCCTGGTTTGACACATACAGCTGGGTCGAATATTCAGTTGAAACTGACTCAGTGTTTTGCTTTGCCCGTCGTAATTTTTTGGGTGCTGGGAAGCGATTCCATTCCGAGCCTGCCTTTACCAATGGATTTAAAAACTGGAAAAATGCAACAGGAGCTTTCAAAAAACATAATGGGAGTGCAGCACACAGGTTTGCCATGGAGGCATGGGCTGAATTTAAACAAACAACAACGAAAGATGGCTCAAGACTGGGAAACATGATTGATGCAGGTCATTTAAAACTAGTGAAAGAAAACCGTGAGCACATGAAGGCCGTGGTGATGTCCTTACGTTATACTGCATGTCAAGGCATTGCACAGCGAGGTCACCGGGAGCAGGAGGGTGAGGAGAACTCAGTTAATAGGGGAAACTTCCGAGAGCTGCTACACTTAATTGGTGAATTTGACGTGACTGTAGCAAAGACACTGAACGACAATCCTCAAAATGCTAAATATACACATCAAGACATCCAAAACGAGATTTTCCAGATAATGGCAGTGAAATAAGTACAGAAATTAGGGAAGCTGAATGTTTGAATGTTTCGCCCTAATGGTTGACGAAACCAAAGATGTCAGTAAAAGCGAGCAACTGTCCATCGTTGTACGTTATCTAAAAAGGAGAACAAGTGCGTGAAGAATTCCTGCACTTCAGACGCACAGAGGGCCTGGATGCCGACTCGCTCCTCAGCACCATCAAACAGACGCTCAGCCAATGCAACATCGACCCACACATGTGTGTTGGACAGTGTTACGATGGGGCTGCTGCCATGTCGGGATGCAAGAACGGAGTACAGCAGAAGTTTAAAAAGGAGGTGCCAAATGCTTTGTATATCCACTGCCATGCACACAGATTAAACCTCATGTTGGTTGATGTGGTCCGCAACGTTGAAGCAGCAGCCTACTTTTTTGAGCTGTACAAATGCTGTACAACTTCTTCGCCAACTCAGTCTCCCATGATATTTTCATCAAGAAACAGAGAGAAATGGAGCCAACTTCACAACCAGTTGAACTTAAGAATCGGAAACACACTGGTCATGTCAATATACAGCGCTGGTGGCTATCCGCAAATCACTGCCTGCAGTAAAGGCAACATTTACAGAGATCATGTTTCAGCCCGATGCGCGGAAGAAAACGGAGGCCAGAGCGGTGAGTGGACTAATTAATGAGCAGTTTGTCTTGCTTCTTACGCTTTTCGAGGATCTTTTCCTGGTCACAAAATTCATGTCCGACCAGCTCCAATCTCCCAGCCTTGAGCTGTCCTCCGCAATGGACTTGGCTGATTCGGTCATAGCGACACTGACAGACAGACAGACGCGCAGATGAGTCATGGAGGGAAATTCGGGACAGAGCAAGCGACCTGTGCACCAAAGCCAATGTAAATCACAATGAGACACCCGAAAGGAGACAGGCACAGCCTCCTCGACATCTACAGGAGTTTGTTGTGGAAGCCCAAATCGAACGCACACCAGTTACATCCCTAGATGGGCTGCGCACAGAATGTTTCTACCCAGTAATCGACAGACTTGTGGTTGAAATGAGAAGACGTTTCTCAACCGAGGCCGGTGGTGTCCTATCCGGAGTCTCTGCACTCAGCCCCAAACATGCATCCTTCTTAGACAATAAATGTCTGCAACCCATGGCCAAGTTCTATGGAGTGACGGAAGAGAACCTGACCCCAGAGCTACACCAGGTTAAGCGCCTACTGGAAAGAAAGAAACAACAGGGACATGAACTGAAGGACACAGCGGAATTTCTGGCTTTAATGCGACCCTACAAGGATGCCTTTACGGATTTACACAGACTCATATGCATTTCCCTGACTCTGCCTGTGACCTCTGCTGGCTGCGAACGCAGCTTCTCCTGTCTCCGTCGCATCAAGAATTATCTAAGAAACAGCAGTGGTGATGCACGGAACAGCAGCCTGGGCCTGCTGGCTATCAGAGGAGAGGAGTAAGGCACTGGATGTCCAGCGTGTCATTGACATTTTCGCTTCCAATCACAACAACCGGCGGATCGTGCTGCTTTGAGAACGTCAATAGTGAGTTTTGAATATATTTTTGTAATAATGGGTCATTTGAAAAAGTGTTTTGTATGACAATAGAGACACAGGCCACCTGTTGTGTGCTGTGTCTGTCTCTCTCTGTTTACCTGTGTCTGTGTGTCTCTCTCCCTCTCCCTCTCCTCTCCCTCTCTCTCCCTCTCCATGTCAATTCTATATGCCAACTTCTCTGCCGCTGTGCAGCATGTTGTAACAACGTGGAATTAGCAGAATAGGCTATTGTATTGTTTAACTCACACCTGTTGCTCTCGATGTAATTTAGCTGATAAAAGGATGGCACTGTCAAGGGGTGCGATATAGCGTGTATGTAATTACATTACAAATACTGACTTGAGCCCCACCACTGTATGGGTTAGCCCAACCATAGATTACCCGACAAAAATACTCTGGCGCCACCACTGGACCATGGAACCATCCTCCATCAGCTACTCAACCCAGAGGGCCGACAGGGAGAGATCATTGAGAAGAATCGGGAACACCTAAACGTTTTACTGGACATCATTCGTATGTCCAAATCAGCAAAGCTTCCGAGTGTGAAACAGTATCTGCTGCCCAGCTGCTTCAGTATGAAACGTACCTTCAGCTCATGAAATCTCTGCAGTATCAGAAGGAAGTAGCCTAATGATAAATCTGCAGCCTCTGAAAAGTGCCGTGTCAGAGAACCAATGCCATTTACGCACGGCCGCTCACTTCGCTAGATCCGCTAAAAAGGACAGCAGGCTGCAGTCTAACCACACAGACACACAATGGGTAATTATTCCATATGCTGCCGTTGTATGCTCTTTGTTTCTAAATGTATCAATGTATTGTGAACCAAAACAAAATAACATGCAGTATAACATTTAATTTAACTCATTGCGGCGTGCCGCTTAATCATTTAAATAATATTTAAGCTTCTTATAGGCCTACGTGAAAATGTTTAAAAGAGAGAACAGGCCCAGCCGAAATTACATTGGCCCACCCAAAATTGAAATCCTGGCGCCGCGGCTGAGCTCAACTATTATGAAATAAGTGTATATACCAAACTTAAACAGACAGTGCCCTGAGTAGAGGGCTAATATAACGTTGGGTTACGTATTGTAACCCTTGTTATATTAACACAGGCGGAGCCCTCTACTGGACTCTATGGGTACTACCTTATCCTGCAAGCATTCTCCCACTGAAAAACTCTTCTAGACGTGGCCGGCCAAGGGCGGGCCTACCTGAATGCGCACGCATCACACCCTATAAAAGGAGGCCTCGCCTCCTGACTGTCATCCTACCCTCTCTTCAGCGAGCGGAATAGGACAGACAGTGCCCTGAGTAGAGGGCTCCGCCTGTGTTAATATAACAAGGGTTACAATACGTAACCCAACGTTATATCTCTCACAGGCTCCGCCCTCTACTGGACTCTATGGGTACAGTGGGCGGAGCCACGATAAATGTATGCACTGTCGTCCAAAACCAACATTCCACCCTACTGTCCCTGACCGGCCTTTCTGGTCAGCAGCTGCTGCCCCACATTCTCCTTTAACCCGGTTGTGACCGTGGAGAAGTCTGGGCTGCGGCTGACAGAGCACACCCTGCCGCGCTTGCCTCGCAGAAGGTGTGCTCAAAATACAGTGATGGGGGGCCCCCCCCCCCCCCCCCGCCCTTAGGCGGACGGGGGGAACCCCCAGCCCTGTATGGACTCACTGTGCACACACCCTGTGCAGAGTGTGTGTGGACCAAAGTGTGGAGGGCTACCCCCCTCCTGCCTCCCGGCCGGAGGAGAGCAGCCCTCCAGCCCTGTAAGGGCCCAGCGCGCCCCTCGCCCATCCCGGGACCCCCAGAGGGCCCGAGAACAGCAAAGGCGCATTACGTCCGGGGAAGGGGTCAGATGCCAACTGACCCACAGCCCCCCCCCCCCCACCAGTCCTGTGTTGCCCCCGCAAGCACAGACGAGGAGAAAGAGCCCGACATGTCCAATAGATAAAACCTTATGAAGGGGCCTGGCGTCGACCAAGACACCGCTGTGCATATATCCTCCACACTCACACCGCTGAATAAGGCTTTTGATGTAGCCACGGCCCGTGTGGAGTGTGCACAAACCCCTGTGGGGCAGGCTCTCCCTGCCTGCCCATAGGCCTGTGCAATGCACTCGCAGAGCCAGCCTGCCAGGCGTTTCTTGGACAAAGCTTTCCCGATCACCCCGCCCCCGAAACACACGAACAGCTGTTCGGTGCGTCTAAGGGCAGCCGTGCGCTCCACATAACAAGCTAGCGCACGCACCGGGCAAAGGAGGTGCAATTTAGCTTCCCTGTCCCCCCCATGGGGAGGGAGGCACTAGGGGCAGGTCCCACTGCGGGGCGGAGGCGTGCACTACTGGGCGCAGCCTCCTGACCCCCTGCAAAAACCGCGACATCAGTGGTTGACTAAAGGCTGACCTGCCGCCAAATCCCTCATGACAGGACGAGATGGCTGCCGCATACACCTTTACTGTTGAATGCGCCAGCCCTCTGTCCACCAGTAACTGTAAGAAGGACAAAATAGAGCCTAACCCACATGACAGGGGCTCTATTCTCTGCTCCTCACACCATCGCTGGAATCCATGCCACTTTGGCCTGTAACAGGCTGTGGTGGATCCAGCTCTAGCTGCCTGGATAGACTAAATAACACTGTCAGACAATCCACCCTGTTTCAGCCTGTCCCTCTCAGGAGACAAGCCTGGAGAGGCTGGCCGAATGAGGGTAACGCCCCGATTGCACCTGCCTCTTGGGACATCGCCCCCCAGAACTGGGGGACCGCCCAGGGCTGGCCCACCTTCATCTGTGTCACCTCTGAGTACCACGTCGCCCCGACGCGGTCCGGAGCCACTAGGATGACTGACAGACGTTCCTGCCTCACCCTCCCCAGAAGGGGGAGAATGAGACGTAACGGTGGAAAGGCGTAGAGCAGCTTCTTTGGCCATGGCTCGTGTGCAAACGCGTCCACCCCTAAAGGCGGGTCGTCGGTCCGGGCCATGGAAAACCACAGGGCACAGTGGCTGTTTTGCCGATTGGCGAACAGGTCCACTTCCGCTTCCCCGAACTGGGCCCAGATCTGCTTCACCACCTCCGGGTGAAGCACCCACTCGCCTGGCCGGGGGCCGCCCCTCGACATGAGGTCGGCCCCTCCGTTCTCCAGTCCCGGGATATGGAGGGCTTCCAGAGATAACACCACCTCCGAAGCCCATAACCACAGCTCCTCCGCTGTGGTCAACAGGGCGGCAGAGCGAACTCCGCCCTGATTGTTGATATAAGCCACTGTGGTGCTGTTGTCGCTCCTGATCATTACATGTTTCCCCTGAATCAGGGGCCTGAAATGCCGGAGGACTAACACTACTGCCCGTAGCTCTAGGAGGTTGCTGTGTCGAGACTCTGTTAGAGCCCAGCGCCCACCTATAGCCTTCTTCAGGCAGGTCCCTCCCCACCCCGTTCCGGACGCATCCGTGAACACTGTGATGTAGGAGGTCATCCGTCCCAGTGGAGACCCCCTCCGGAGGTGATCCGGGGACCCCCAAAACCGGAGGTTGCCCTCCACTGAGGGGGGAATGGTCACCAGCCGCCGTTTGTGCCTCTTGGGATCCAAACGCAGGCTGGAGAACCACCTCTGCAGGCGGCGCATATGCAGCAACCACAATGTGGCCACAATGTGAGCAGCCGCCATGAGACTCAAAGTGTGCATGACAGTTAAAGCTGTCACTGACGCCCCCTGTCGCAGCCTGTGAATCGCCCGGAGAAGGGACGCACTTCTGCTCTCTGGCAGGGTGGCGCGTAGCGCGCCTGCATTGAGCGCCACTCCCAAATACAACGCCTGTTGGTGAGGTATGGGGGTGCTCCTTTTTCAATTGAACGCAAAGCCTAATTTGGTTAGGTGTGTGATCAATTGTGCTGTGCAAAACATTGCCTGTTCCTGGGACCCAGCCATGACTATGAGGTCGTCTAGTAAAAGAAAACTCATGCCGTGGGCGTGCAGCGGTTGAAGCGCTGTGGCCACACATTTGCTGAATGTGCGTGGGGATAGGGAAATAGCCGAACGGCAGCCTGTTGTACTCGTAGGCTATCCCCTGGAAGGCAAAACGCAGACACTTTCTGTGCTCTGGAGCAATTTCTACATGAAAATACGCGTCTTTCAGGTCGATTGTGGTGAACCAATCGCCTGGCTGCACAAGCCCCAGTAACTGTTTCATAGTTATCATGCGGAATTTCCTGCAGGAAATGTGGCGATTCAGGTCGTGGAGATCTAGAATAGGTCTGAATTCCTCTGTCTTCCTGAGAACCAGGAAGTACATGGAATAAAGACCCTTTTCTCTGTGCTGAGGGTGCACAGACACAGCCTGTTTCTGCACCAGAGCCTGAATCTCTGCTGAGAGGAAACACATCTCCTCCCGGGAGGACAGATTTACCTCTTGCATGCCCATAAAAAAAGGTGGGTGTGGGACACCCACATGTGATAGAGTAGTACAGTGTATAGACATGTGGTACAGTGGGACGCTGCAAAACTGGAGTGAATAGCCCCGTTTCAGCGTCCTGTCCATCCACCTTGTTAGCACACAGCTGAGTTTCCATTCCCCAGAACATTGTGTTAATGGACAATCACTCAGCTGTGGGGCCGCAGCTAAGAAGCTGTGATACTCTCTGGTGACCCGTTCCGCCGCAAAACTCCCCGCGAAGGGAAGATTTGCCCATGGAGGGTCGACACAGGAAGGGCCGATTATTTACTGAGGACCCTGAACGCACCGCTCGGCTCGCCCTCGGGGGAGGGGGGCCGTGCGTGCCGTCACAATGCCGTCTCTTTGAAACGGACATTATGGGGAAAAGTGGAATTGTGGAAAGAGATGACTCTTACTCTGGGATAAATGCAATCGTTTTTACTGAATGCATTTTTGCCCCACACACATCACTCTCGAACTAGAGTTTACAGACGTAAACCACCGTTCTCCTGCTGAACGCACCGCGCCCACGTGTTAATGCTGTATTTCCCATACAACGGGGAAATGCATTAATCGGAGCTATTATACCAGGCAAGGTGTGTTCTCTGACAACAGCACGCCGGCAATAGCGTCTCTTGAACCCGCACAGTGCTTGACAGCACTCGGTTTATTCCCCTCACACGCCCACCTGCTGGCTCCCTTTACTGGGGTTTACAGCAGGGGCGGGGAGTGTAGGACAGTGTTTCTTCCTCTGGGGATGGGCAAGAAGCAGCCACGCTGCGATTGCTCCTTATCCTGCGAGCAAGGAGATCGATCCAAAGAGCTCTTCCGAAAACACGGGGGCTCCCAGGAGATCAACACGGTCCTCTTTGTAAAGTGCCACGCGGCGTGATATCCAGGGACATCACACGGCGGGCAGCGGCGGTGGCCTGTGATGAAGTAGGGTCGACCCTATATCATGTGAAGCCACCGAGCACCGGCCCCCGGGGGAACCGGGCCTGGGGCAAGGCCCGTGGACCAAGCTACTTATTCGGCCTTGCGGCCCAATAATCGCTCTGACCTGGTGAGGCGGGGGCATCTCTAGCAATGAGTGAGTAGCCCACACACCTGCCGCCATGATCATCATCCAGGGAGAGTACAGCCCTGGGCGGTGGACGTCCGCCGGACCCGGAAGGAATGGCGAACGTGAATGGCACTGCCGCGGCCATATCCTGGTCCCCCAAACACTCGAAACAAACTATTTCAGCTAGGGCACGAAGGACAGGCCCGGGTCTCTAGCAGTGGTGACCCCCTGGAGGTATGATAACTCTTTCTTCTTCTTTCAAACGTCTCAGTCTCTCGTGGAATCACTTCCGCTGCTGAAGAGAAAAGGATGATAGTCAGGAGGCGAGGCCTCCTTTTATACGGTGTGATGCACGCGCATTCAGGTAGGCCCGCCCAAGGCCGGCTACGTCTATAGAAGTCTCAGTGGGAGAATGCTCGCAGGGTAAGGTAGTACCCATAGAGTCCAGTAGAGGGCAGAGCCTGTGAGAGATATAACTATTTTATAGTATTTTAAATGACTTGTATATACAAGCTGTTGGTATAAACAGTTGAGTTAGTTGGCTAGAGTAATTTTACATTTCCCCGTGAGACTAATACATTATTTCTAATTCTGATAATATACAGTTATAGTTTGCTAAAAGCAATGCAGATTGAACTGTCCATGCTCAGCAATAAGCTAGTGGTGTGCAGCTTTTACAATGTCCTGTGTTATTATCTATGAAATCACTATGTATTCTGACCATAGTCACTGTTGTACTGTCATTATCTATGGCACAGGCCAACATACAACTGAGAACTAAGTAAATTTGCAAACAGAAAACTCTCACAGGAGAGGTGTGAAGCTATACCTTGCAACAGGCTAAACTACAGAACACACAATAGAGTGATAACACTGATAGACAGAGAATATATAAAAGTTATCCCACAGAGGAGGTTTAAAGACTAATCCACTGCATTTTCTCAAAAACAACCCTGATTCAGTAGTTATTTAAAGCCAGCCCCTCTACTTCACATCACACATGAGGGAACAGATCCCCATGATGAGGAGGCCTGATGATTTTCCAGTTAAACAAGAACGTTAGATTCCTCACCGCGGCTCATCAGCAGATTCCCACTACGCAGCATCAACATCGTGCCTAAACCTGCAGAGGTGAGGGCTGTGAAGGCCTGCAGCACAAAGAAACTCTACACACCTCCGCAAACACACACCTCCACAGACACAGAGCATTGGACGTGTTGCTGCTAGCTGTGTGTGTGTGTGTGTGTGTGTGTGTGTGTGTGTGTGTGTGTGTGTGGCTTGTAGTACTGCATGTTTGAGCTATCAAATACCTTCCGAAAAAGAGAATGGCTCTGATAAGTGGCTGTCAGTGCCATCCGCTCAATCAGGCACAAACAAACAAGCAAACAAACAAACATTACATTACGTTGCATTTAGTGCATTCGACCAAGAAGATACAAACTTGAAGAAAACAGAGTCATATAAGTACATCAGGTTTCATAGAGCCAAAACATTTCAAGTGCTACCCAACTAGCTTTAGATAAGCCAGTCCTGTATTAGTATATAAGTGCTTTGTTAGTAATTCTATCGCTCGAAGTGGAGTCGAAAGAGATGAGTTTTCAGTTTGCGCCGGAAGATGTGTAGGCTTTCTGCTGTCCTGATGTCAATGGGGAGCTCATTCCACCATTTTGGAGCCAGGATAGCAAACCCACGTGTTTTTGCTGATGGGAACTTGGGTCCCCCTCGCAGACAAAACAAACAAACAAACAAACAGACTCTTATGGCGCATTTCCACTGCAGGGCCTCGCACGGCTTAGTACGGTATAGTTAGGTCTTGGTAGGCCAGGCTCACTTTATGCTGCGTTTCCATTACAGTTTAGGAACTGGGGTAGTAACTATAGTAATGCAGTGTAGGCGGAGCCGTGACGTCATCTTCAATGCGAAACACTAAACCAACATCAGCCGTTAGCTGTTAGCACTCAGAGCTCACAGCTCCTCATATCTGTTCAGAAACTAGACAAAAGTTAAACAAGTACAAACCACAGACTGTCTGTGTCATGGCGAATACAGTCGCTGGTTTATTTATGTCTGTGTAGGCCGTTGTTGTGAGTGTGGACGGTCGGAGCATATACTGCGTTAGCTTAGCCGATCTCCATTTAGAAAACACGCATTTTAAAAAGGTTTTTCGCCTGCTGTCTTGTCTGCAGACTTGTCAAAGCATTCATTCATGGTTTTTACTAACCGGTATCAGTATGTTGTTACTTTGGCATCATTTTGAAACGTGTATTACAATTAAATCACGGTAAAATATGTTCATTTTGTTGTAGTTGTAGCCCCCTTGCCAGCGATTCTCTCACTAGTTTAGCATATTCAGCCCGGTTGTTGGCCCGGAAAGAACCTGGATTTTGGAGAGCCAGAAAAACTGTGAAACAGTACCCGTTAGCCGGAACTACCCCTAGTGGAAACGCAACAAAAAACGGGCTGGGCCTGGTCTGATGAGTCTCGATTTCTGCTGGGACATTCGGACGGTAGGGTCAGAATGTGGCGTAAACAACGTGAGAGCATCGATCCATCCTGCCTTATCAACGGTTCAGGCTGGTGGTGGTGGTTAATGGTGAGGGGGCTATTTTCTTGGCATACTTTGGGCCCCTTAGTACCAATTGAGCACCTTTCTGAGTATTGTTGCTGACCATCAGGCCTGCCCCAACAACATGGGCAACTTGGGGCCCTACGCGAAATTATGTCATGAGGCCCCCGGGTCTGTACACAACGCGCCACTCACCTGTCGCGAGCGGGGGGGGTAGAGTGTTAGCGCCGGAGCCTCACTGAGGAGAAACTGTTGCACGCATAACTGCGCCGCGCATAAGATGATGCCCTACGCACTGCGCGGGTTCTGCGCATGCTGACCATGTCCATCCCTTTATGACCACAGTGTACTAGGGATGTTAAGATTCACCGATTCGCATCAGTGCACCGGCATAAACGTTCAAGATGCGAGTGCACCGGTTGAAAGAGTGCACATCGGCTACAGTTTGGGTTGAACTCGCGATGCATCGATTGTAGCGTCTTTGCATCGGTAAAAAAACGATTCATTCATATAATATCCCCTCATCCTGTCAGCACTCAGCAGAGACTATCTTTGATCTTTGCTTCGCAATACGGAGGCCGAGAGTCTCAGTTATCAACACACATGGAAGTCGAGGAGAAAGAGAAACACAGCGCACCGAAAAATACCTACAAATCAAACGTTTGGCAACACTTCGGATTTTTCAAGAAAGACGGTCAACTTGAAAAATCGCTCGCAAATTGTAAACAATGCCGTGCCGCTTTAAAGTACACAAGTAGTACGAGGAACTTAGCGACGCACATAAAGAGGCGACATGGGGTCTGCGGCTGAAAAGAGAAACCTGAAAGTTAGACATACGAGTTAAATCACTCAGTGAGGTGTTCCGTCAGAGAGTGGTGTTTAGTTTACAGCAGCCTGTGACTGCCAATAATAGTTTAAATGTCTTCCTTACTGTAAGCAGTTATGAAATACCTGTTTGTGAAAGGTTATTTGTATTCTTTATTGTTCATATAGAAACCACTGCTTTCTGCTCACTGGTGAGTTAGCCTATGAATGAGTGTTAAGCTCATCAGGCTGGCAGCTGTATGGGCATTGCACTATGGTAGTTGTTATTTGCACATTGTTAATCATGGGCAATGCATCATTAAATTGTTTAACTGTGAGGTGTTATACAATTGTACTGTAGCCTAAAAAAAACAGCATGATGGGGTGTGCAGTACTAGTAGAGAGAACCAAATATGTAAAGCACTTTTTTGTTAATGTATGATTTGCTGCATATAAGGAATAAAACAAAAATCCTCTGTCGTACCATATTGAATTGTATCATTATTTTGCATTGTGTTGAATGTATCGTATCGTGGCAACGTATCGAGATGCGCATCGCATCGGCCTCAGTGATGGAGATGCATATCCCTACAGTGTACCCATCTTCTGATGGCTACTTCCAGCAGGATAGCGCTCCATGTCACAAAGCTCAAATTATCTCCAACTGGTTTCTTGAACATGACAATGACTTCACTGAACTCAAATGGCCCCCACAGTCACCAGGGCCCAAGAGTTCAAAACTTTTAATCTCCATCAGATCCGATCAGATTTTGAAATCCCATTTTTTGTGATCCAGGATCAGACAAGTCGGCCAGATTTTGTCCCTGGAGTTCAAAGCAATTCAGGATAGGATCACCCTGATCCAGATTACGACTTTTCAAGATGACTAGATCCTGAATATCAGTGCTTTAATCCTACCAATCGCCATCTAGTGGACATGAAAAATAATACAAGGAAGACAAGAGACCACATTGCAGAGACTTCTATTGTCCGCACTTACTTTTGAAAGATGACAGATAATGGAATTTTTTTTTGTTGAAGATATTTTTTCTTTAATCTAAATTACATTTGTGATTGACAATCTTTGTTGTGATACTTTTATGAGCATAAACATTTATGTCATCAACATTTGGTTGAAAACAAAATAGGCCACCACAAACATGAGCAAAAATGGAAAAATAAAATGTATTTCCCATGAAGGCTAAACATGGTGTATTATTTCAGTTAACAAACTTTGCCATTTTATTTATATTGAAACATATTTTAAAATAAATTGTACAGTACATTTTGCTCTGGTAATCCACTGGAAATCCACCCCTCTGGTGGGATCAGGATAATCCTGTTTTTTGGGATCAAACTGATCCCAATCCGGTGTTGTCGGTTTGAACTCCCCATTTTGAAGATTTGATCCAGATTAAAGCTTGGATTGGATTTCCTGATCTGATCGGATATCAAAGTGATCCTAATCCTGTTTTTTGGTTTTGAACTCCCCAAAATCCAAATCTGATTTGATCAGATAGGGATTAAACGTTTTGAACTCTTGGGCCCAGATCTCAATCTCTCATCCTTTAGAGCAGTGGTTCTCAACTGGTGGGTCGCGACCCAAAAGTGGATCGCGGACCCGTTTCGAGTGGGTCGCGGATGTGTGAGGGAAGGAAAAAAAATTGTAAGTAAATTGTAATTATTCTTTTTTTTTGGGGAAAAAGTCAAACTTTTATTTTGAAGGCCCGATTTTCTAACGCTGTGCATGCAGTAGGCGTTGGACTGGAAGTACCGGAGACCATAAACGGTTTTGAAAACGTCTGTCACGTAGTGATCATCTTCTCAATAAAACATCTTTGCTGATGGTTTTTCAGTCTTCTGGCCAATCAAAATCAAGATTGTTCCCGGAAGTCCCCACGGAGAATAACTTTGCGGTAGAACTACTACTTCAAGATTCAAGATATTTTATTGTCATATGCACAGTAAACAGACAGTTACACCGTACAATGAAAATCTTATTTTGCTTGTCCACCCTACGCAAGTAAAATACAGGAATATAAAAATAAATAAATACTTAGAAAAAAAAAAACAAGTTTGGCACATGGCAACAGCAGCATAAAAGGGCACATAAGTAGCAGCAGTTTAAAAGATATTTAAATAGTATATAAATAGTTGTATTGCACATGGTTCACAGTGTATAAAATATTGCACGGCAGACAACAAGTGCACTATGCATTGTTAAAGTAGGTAGTGCAAATGGTGAGTGTCAGTGTGTCTGTGGAGAACTCACAGTTCAATCAGTGTGTGCGTGCGTGTGCGTGTGTTTGTGGGGGGGGGTAGCATGTTCATTAGCCTGATCGCCTGTGGGTAGAAACTGTTTGTCAGTCTTGTGGTCCTGGATTTCAGACTCCTGTAGTGACCCCCCCGCTTGACCCCCCCGCTTCTCTGGTGGTAGTCTGTGATGTGTTGCAGGCCTTGCTACATGCGTCGGGAATCTGCGGTGGAGTATACATCCATGGGTACAACTTCAGATAAAAATGAACACAATGAATTATGACCCCCGGTTTGATGACTGACAGGTCACAGAACAATGGGGGCTATCTACCCTTACCCACAAAGTAGTTCACACAGACAAGTTCAGCTGTCAGAACAAAGTGAAAAACAAACAATGGCATAAAATATTATTAATATGTTGGGTAGTAATATAGTTATTTATTTTCTTCTCAGAGTGTACCAGAATGCGTATGTTAGTATTTCTAAAAATCTCCTGGGGGAGAATCCCCCCAGACCCCCTTCTGGGATTAGGTTTTCAGCATGTGTGCCTTTTGATGTGATACAGTTCAGCTTTGATTCCATCATCTCATTAAACCTTTTTTAAAAGCATACTTTAGTTCTGTGAAGGGATATAAGGGATTTAAGCACTGTACTTCACTTTAATTAATATTGTATGCTGACAATGGTATATATATATATATATATATATATATATATATTACAGCACAATTTCTTGTTGAATAGATTTGAGTGATTCAAAATGTTGGGTCGCAATTTATTGACAAAGTAAAAAGTGGGTCCCCAGGCCTGACCAGTTGAGAACCACTGCTTTAGAGCACCTTTGGGATGTGGTGGAACCAACGATTCCCATCATGGATGTGCAGCCAACACATCTGCAGCAACTGTGTGATGCTATCATGTCAATATGGACCAAAATCTCTATCTATATATACACACACACACACACACACAGTGGCGAGCCATCAGGGCCCTCTAGGCCCTAAGATATTCTACAAAATAATATTTAAAAACATTAAAAATATATTTTGTTTTAGTTATATTTTTCATTAGTTTTACCAAAATAACTTGATTTAATTGCATTTAAAATAACATTTCCAAAGAAATAAATCCTTCGAATCTGCCTATTCAGTTTCTGTTTGAATGTGAAGGGTTAAATTAAAGAAGCTCCTTTAGCCGTCTCTGCGAGTCACTGTGAAGACAGGAGCTGATTGGTGGTCCAGCTATGAATTCACAGAGGGCCAGTTAGTATATAGGCTATAGTAACTGAACGAGAGAGTAATGTCAAATGACAGTACAATTGACAAATCATATCTTCCCTCTAAAATGGGTGGGCTTTATTATCGCAGACTTTATGACAAGTTCCGCCCGCTGTGAAGCTTTTCTTGTTTCCATAGCAACAACAACTTCCGCTCAACAGCGTAAACTCGCCTTCAAAATAAAAGCATGCCAAATTACACTTAAAAAAAAAAGCTGCTGGGTCGTTTATTGCACCTCAAACATTAAAAAAAATCCAGAGTTACGTTTTTCTGTACTTCCTCTAAGAAAAAAGGACAGTTAAAGAAGAGCTCTGTGGCTTCAGGCTTGATCGGCATTCAAATGACAGCGTTGTTTTCCCCCAAAAGTGGGTGGGGCCGTAAAGTGACGTAGATGTTACTCTATGGACATCGATCGCCTACTACTATATATCGAGCCCGATCGTCAATTTCCAAGATTTAATGTAATTGTTTGCCTGTCTGGCCATTGTAATCGGGCTCTTTGAATATCCAACAATCCACGGTTTTCTTACATTTCTGATCGGATTGGCAAAAACTTCAGAATTTGTATTGACCGCCATTCAAATTACAGCTTTGTTTTCCCCCAAAAGTGGGCAGAGCCGTAATTTTTGCCGGAAGTGACGCATGTGTTACTCTCGTGTATCCCCCAAACCACACACCCCTTCAAAATAAAAGCCCTAGAATATTAAAGGTGGGGTAGGTAATTTTGGAGAAACCAGCTCGAGTGCGTTAGAATTTGAAAATACACTGCCGGAAAAAATCTGCCACTTCCTTACAGAGCCCCTCCTCCAACACACACAAACACGCACATGACCAATGAGGGCACGAGATAAGTTTGTGCACAGATGGAAGGCTGACAGGCAGGTAGGCCATCCAGTTTCCATCCTTCAACTATTACTTATACAACTACTACTTATACCACTAACACCACTACTACCCATACCACTACTACTACAACAACAACTACTACTACAGTAGATATTTAACTCCTTCAGCCTACTTTCAGCTGCAGAAATTCAACTATTTAATTATTCAGCTATTTCAGGACATTGAGGCGATACATTTTGTTGTTTCTTAAGCTTCATCCCTATTTCTCCTACTCTTCCAGTTTAACATTCCACTCTTTTCTGCATTTTCCCACTAAGGTCAGCAACACACTTACTTGGTTATGTAAATAAAAAGCAACTACAGAGACCCTTCAACTAATAAAATATTCGGCTTTTTCAGCTAAATTCAGCAACAAATGTACGCAGCTTACATAATTTGCACGCATTTTCAGCAGGAAATGCATTTTCTAGTTATTATTGTGTGATTCTTATGTCGGCCACAAGAGGATGAAGTGCTCCACTACCCGACAATGAGCCTTCCAATTCCACCTTCCATATTCTTTTTTAGACCATTCCCATTGTTCGCCACATTATACACTATAAAGAGTTTTTTTATTTGAAATAATATTTATTTATCTTGAAACATACAAAAAGAAAACATGAATGCTGTAAGTGCTATCTAGATTGAGTGTTGCAACAGAAAATAATTGACCTGCTCAAAGTAATGTTGTCAGCAGTTGAATGAAAAAGAAACCTGGAAATTATTTATTTCACTGGGCAAAACTTTAGTTTCGGTCTTGTTTCTAGTCGTTGTTTTATGTCTTTTCTACATTTATGTATTGTTGGAAGAACCTGTGATTCAAGATTTTCATTGCACAACTACACTGTAACTGTGCATATGACAAATAGAACATTTTAACCTTTGGATTTTCTTTGTGGCCTTTTACTTGGAGTACTGCTTAACGAAACACAGCTGGAGCAGTTATTGTTCCACAGCTGAAATAATGATGTGTGTGTTAAAGGTCTATCATGCAAAATGCACTTTTTTATGTATTTTATACATAAATGTGTCCCCTGGTCTGATGCTCCCTCTGTCACCCCTTAGAATTCTCTGACTATTCTGCGGTTTCATGGAGCAATCTCCAGGAGGCTCTGATTGTTTACTTACACAAAGAAAGTAAATGACAAAACCAACAAGTCATGTGCCTTAGTGCATGTAAGAGTAAATAAAATAATCAATAGTGAAAGCGATTGTATTTGAAATGTGTGTTTGTAGATCAATCATTTCTTGCTTTGATTTCAAACAGCACCTTACCCTATACTTCTGTTGCTTTTTACCTTAGCATCTTCACTGACATCCCATGTGAAAGAGACAGCGTTGTAGGCAATTTCCTCCACGTTCCCAATCGTGCTGAAGCTCTCCTTGTAGTCAGCTGCATGTAGAGTGAAGAACAGAGAGAACTGTTTCAGTGGATGTTGGACTCGTCGACACCAACACCAAGTAAGTTCCACAATTCTCTACGCTAACACAGTACGCCAACACAAAAACAGTCATTAATCCTAAACAATTCAACAGTCCCTTTTGCATACTGGTTTCTGTTGATAGTTTAAACGATCATAGTTCCCTCGCCAATATCTTTTTTTGAATAGCTGTGAAATTATATTTTGTTCAAGTTGCCCAAAATTTCACACAGATCATGATAATGTTAAAGTTATATACAATGGAGGAAATAAGTATTTGATCCCTTGTCGATTTTGTAAGTTCACCCACTTACAAAGCAATTAACGATCTATAATTTTAATGTTAGGTTTATTTTAACAATGAGAGTAAGAATATCAAAAAGAAAATCCAGAAATTGACATTATATAAAAGATATAAATTGATTTGCATTTAACTGTGGGAAACAAGTATTTGATCCCCTTGCAACAAGAATTCTGGCTCCCACCGACCAGTTACATGAGTCCATTTCCTTTCAAATGTACTCATAATATCAACTTGTTGCCTGTATAAAAGACACCTGTCCACAGAATCAATCAGATTCCAACCTCTCCACCATGGACAAGACTAAAGAGCTCTCTAAGGACCTCAGGGACCAGACTGTAGACCTGCACCAGGCTGGGATTGGCTACAAGACCATCAGAAAGCAGCTTGGTGAGAAGGAGACAACTGTTGGTGCAATCATTTGAAAATGGAAGAAAAGTCAAATGGGCATCAATCAACAATCAATCGCCCTCAGTCTGGGGCTCCACACAAGATCTCGCCCCGTGGGGTATTGATGATCATGAGAAAGGTCTGGGATCAGCCAAGAACTACACAGCTGGGACCACAGTCACCAAGAAAACTATTGGTAACACACTATACCATAATGGATCCAATCCTGCAGCGCCTGAAAGCCCCCCTGCTCAAGAAGAACATGAACGGCCCGTCTGAAGTTTGACAATGAACATCTGAAGTAGGGCTGAACGATATACCGTGTCATGGCGATAACCGCGATATGCGCGATATGCGCATGCGCGGTATTCACACCGCAGGGACGTGCGTTTTTTTTTTAAATTAATTTTTTTAGGGTGTTCGATATTTAGTAGCTAAATTAACTCAAACACGTCATGTTACAATTATTTTGCTGCTTGCTACAAAAGGAAAACCTGCGCGGCTCTCATGTCAGGGGTCCTTGAGTGGAGTGACATGCAGGCTCTGAGTCTGCATGCACAGCAACAAACTATTTCAGATGCCTTTGCCGGTGTTACACCATATGAGAAAGGTTCAAAACGGCATAAAGGAGCTGGTGTATAGCTGTTCTTCATTTTATTTTTATAATGTTGTTTAAAAGATGTCCACTACTTTGCTGCTATTTGCACAAAAAAGGTTTTAATTGTGGAATAAAAAGTGAAATAACCTATTTTGTCACGTATGTTAATTCCCTAATGTGATAATGAAGCTTCCTATAGTTGAATGTAATACGTTTAATCTCTTGGATCCCTTCTAGACACCACTCTTCTTCATTCACAGATGAACCCCCTTATTTGAGGGGAAGCAACCTGCATTATCATGACATGTTAGATCATGACTTAAGGTATGATGAGTCAACCAGTTAAGATCCAGACGTCCGTGACTAAAATCCTTCATCCGGTTAAATATAGTTAAAAAAAAACGCAATATAAAAAAAAAAAGGTATGAATGTATCTTATGTGGATAAATTGTTATGCTATAAATTGTTATGCTATAATATATATAATATATAGATGAACTCAGACGATTGCTAAAAAAACATCAGGTAGGATTTTCTGTGAAATGGCAAGATGGGTGGGAAGAGGGAGGGACGGGGTGGCATGGGAAAGGGATTCCCTATATTTTTTTCTTTGTCTTTTCTTTTTGTATTGTCTATATAATTTGTATCTGTATAAATCCCTTTTGTGAGGGCAAAAAAAAAAAAAAAAAAAAAAGTTGGTCACAAAAAAAAAAAAAACCCGCAATATATACCGCAGGGGGAAAAAAATCGCAATGTCAGTTTTTTTAAAAACCGTGCAGCCCTAATCTGAAGGATTCAGAGAAGGCTTGGGAGAAGGTGAGACCAACATCGAGATCTTTGGAATCAACTCGACACGCCGTGTTTGGAGGAAGAGAGATGCTGAGTATAACCCCAGAACACCATCCCCACAGTCAAGCATGGAGGTGGAAACATTCTGCTTTGGGGTGTTTCTCTGCTAAGGGGACAGGACCACTTCCCTGCTCCGAGGAGAGGATGGATGGGGCCATGCACCGTCAAATCTTGTCTGATAGCCTCCTTCCCTCAGACACTGAAAATGGGTCATGGAGGGGTCTTCCAGCAGGACAATGACCCTGAACATACGGCCAAGGCAACACAGGAGTGGCTAAAGAAGAAGCACATTCAGGTGAGGGAGGGGCCTAGCCAGTCTCCGGACCAACATCCTTCCTGAGATGTGGACCAACATCCTTCCTGAGATGTGCACAGACCAGGGCCCAAGAGTTCAAAACTTTTAATCTCAATCAGATCCGATCAGATTTTGAAATCCCATTTTTTGTGATCCAGGATCAGACAAGTCGGCCAGATTTTGTCCCTGGAGTTCAAAGCAATTCAGGATAGGATCAGCCTGATCCAGATTACGACTTTTCAATATGACTAGATCCTGAATATCAGTGCTGTAATCCTACCGATCGCCATCTAGTGGACATGAAAAATAATACAAGGAAGACAAGAGACCACATTGCAGAGACATCTATTGTCCGCACTTACATTTGAAAGGTGATGACAGATGGACTGTTTTTTTGTAGAAGATATTTTTTCTTTAATCTAAATTACATTTGTGATTGACAATCT
>CALSBZ010041910.1:0-21861 GCA_943591055.1 Gobionotothen gibberifrons
GATTTCATACATAGCTGCGTCCAAGAAGAAGGTTAACTTGTTACGTTCAGATCAATAAAATGCAGTACTTATACCAATGTCCATTGATTCATTTATTTACTCATTCATCCCTCCACAAATGAAAACAACACTGATGAACCATAAAAACGAGATTTATTACAAATTTAAAAGGTATGACATAGAAAACAGTACAAAACAGAATAAGGACACTCCTATTCCTCACTGTCAGTGTCAGGGCAGTCATCGTTCTCTTCCTCTGTTTCTTTTTTATTTGCACAATTTGAGCAACGACATAAGTCTGTGCAACAGAGTCCTGCAGAGAAGCATGAACATCTGCCTTTCTCACAGGCAGACTCTTTGCAGCTGCAGTGTATCACATTCAACACACTGTCAGGGGCAGGATTTCTTGTCATCCAGGTGACGTGTAAGTTCCCATCCTCTATTTCCCAACCATATCCAGCAGGTGATGGAGCATTTATTTCTCTTTTGAGACAGGACCTCATTATTGCTGCCTTGTAATTTGCCCTTTTGCAGTGCTGATGGAGGGCATCAGGAGTAGGGGGAATGCTTAATTCTGGCAAGGCCGATGATGCCATACAGAAAGCCTTGTACCTAGCATCATTTACATTTTCGGCTGCTGGCTGATCATATAGGTGACATACATAGCGGCAAAGAAGTGCAAATGTTGATTGCTCCAAGTTAAAGTTAGTACCTACACTTCTAAAAGCCTTAAGGTAGTCATCTTTCTCACATGCAACAGCAAATGACTTTCTTTTACCTTTGCCATAGAAAGCGCTTGTGGAGTCACACCCAGAGAACGTGTGAATTCCAATCAAGGCTGAACACACACTGGTTCCGAGAGCTGATGACACCATGGCAATGTCAATGATCCGTGTCCTGTTGCCAGTCCCTGTGAAAACATATAAGCTGCATGGCAAATCTGCCTGCAGACTTACAGCAATGACTGCCACATCAGTGTCAGAGCTCTTGATGACGACAGCTTTGTGCTCCTGTGCAGCATGTTGGGCATGTAAAAACACCCGTGTGTCAAATTCCTCATGATTACACTGCAGGTCTTCAACAACATCAACAGACTGTACACCCTCCATGACAGTTACACAGTGGCATTGATTTTGATGGGCAATGTACAAGCTGAGGTTTTTACCCACTGTTGTGAGGTCTGCATATGTCCATGCCACATAAAGGAATTCGGCCAGTGCTTCCTTATTTTTTCCGTCAGAGAGAAACTTCTTCCACTGGGTTGGAGTTCTCTGATCTGGGCTGAAGATTGTTATTAGTTGTGACCCTGTATCAGCTCTACGGGACCGTTCTAGGCTTTTGATGCTGATGGGTGGATACCGGTCAATGACAAAATCAATGCGTGTACACTTGTGATGCAAAGCAAGTTGGAGTATGCTCTGCAGTATGGTCTCTGCAAGCTCTCCAAATGTTGCTTGTCTGGATCGCATGGCCTGCATGACTGCCATGCCATCAAAAAGAATGGCACCACCTATTGGAACTTTGTCAACCAAGCACTCTCCACCTTTGCTCTCCAATAGATCCATGAGAGCTGATTTGTTTGTTTTGGCAAGTGAACCATCAGCACTTGCCAATGGATATGACACAGTTCCCAAGGAATATGACAGAATTTCCCTCATTTCAATTTTCCTGCTCTGGCCAAGGATGAGGAGCCTGGAAAATAACTTCTTGTCAGCACGCAAAATCACTTCCTTGCCTGCTGCAGATTTTTTGGGGGGCTTTTTCTGATCACTGAGAGTCTTGAGTTTTTGTGATATTATGGAGGCAAATATGTCAACTGTTTTGGATAACAGTCTCTGCTCCATAAACTCCTTTCCAGCATTTTCACCCTTTTCTGAGGCAACAAGCAAATCCTTTGTGATTTCTCCTGTTGCTACTCTTCCAGAGCTAAGACACACAATGCCGTGTTGGTGTACATCAAAAGGGTTGAGCATGGAATCAATAGTGTCCAAGATTCTACTCACAGCCTTTGCATCAGCAGAGATGCGTGTCTTGTCCAGGTCTTTTCTTGTCCGTAGCTCAGGAGATATCCCTGCCATTGATTCACACTGTCTTGCTATCGCGGCTCTTTCATGCTGTGACAGTATCCAGCGATACACTGCAGACCGATTTTGTGTGATCCCTTTCCAGCCACCTTTGGTCTTGGCATCTCTGTTAAGTGTTTGCTCAATAGCCTGGTCGCAAGCAATGGAGGCAAATCCATGAACACTTTGTCGCTGGACAGTCCACTGGCCTTTCACATTCATGTCACTGTGGCAAGAGGGATGTGTGACAGGCAGATTCATCATTTCCAGCCAGTATGCAGGTAAATATCGAGCGTAATTTACTCGATCATAGGCAAAAAACCATGGCATCATTAACCGGACGGTTGACAGGTGAAGCTGCCAGTTTGATTCTCGCGTTGCTCTCACAAACAGGAGGAGTAGCTGCATCATGTCAATGTATGAGCTCCAGAAAGCAAATGTTGCATTCTCTGTACTCCTCCTCTGCACAAAGTCTGCATATTTCGAGCACATATTATCAAACCTCTGATCTGCACTCAAAACATCCATCAATCTGTCTGGAAAGGCACATTCCATCTCAGTGATGACATCCATGCACGCAGCTCTCTCTTGGGGTGGCAAGGAGTCCATGAAGGTGATAAACCGGATGCTTTGCAGACTCTCATATAGAAGTTTATGAGCCCTCATGCTGCGATTGTAGTGATGGCCATTGAGTACCTCATTGATGGAAGTGTTGTGATTGTGTGCACATATAACAGAAGGAAATTGGATGTTTACTTACATAATGTTAAGTATGTGTGTGTATATATGTATATATGTGTATATATATATATATATATATATATATATATATATATCCCCCATTGCGATCCCCCATTGCGATCCCCCATCGCTCAGGCAATACAGTATTAATGCAACCATTTTCAGTGGATCAATTGGTGCCTTCATGTTTATTGTTTGCTTTTCGATATATGGGCACAGAACTTTGGTCAGGGCGACGACAGAGGCTCTGGACATGCGGAAGTTCTCCCTCCATTCATCATCCACAACATTGACAAAATTGTCCCACCAACTGCTGCTTCTGCCCGGTCTTACCCAAAACCTTTTCCTGGTTGCCCTTCTGGTTATTCCCCGCTGTATTCCTAGCAATATGTAGTTCATGTTCTCCATGTCCTTTTTTTGCTGATGGAGGGTCTGCTGTAGATGTTTCACAAAGAACTGTAGCATGGTCAGTAGCGTCCGGAGCACGATAGCAACTCTGCAATCCGCCATTGTTGTTGTTGTTGCTGGCAAAACACGTGAGCAATGACGCGGGGTACGCGGAGGTGAGCAGCAGAGATGGGGAGAGGCGGGGCTATTGCGTCATCGTAATCAGAACATGTTCGTATAGGGCGTACTCACGGAGCCGTTGGACCCCCCAGAGTGTTGCGTATGCCTTTCTATCCACCTTGGGACCCGTTATCGTTTCCGAAGTCGTTTAGTGCCATATTCGGTCAACCTCGTGTGGCCCAACGGTCTATATGACACTAAACAGTATGCAAACGACCGTTATCGTCCTCGTGTGGCCGGGGCCTGATTGATTCCCCTGGCAAACAACGGGAAATGTTGTCGTCAACAATCACTTTTCTAAGATTACGAAGGCTCCCTTTAATGTCGCTTACGGAAACTTTACCTCCTGGGTGCTCGTCATATACTTTGGTAAACACAAAGGCTTGTCCATTTGACTTCTAGGAGAAAAGTAAGAATAGATTACCAGAATTTTATATAAATATTAACCAACATTACCAGAAAACTTTCTTGATTTTATTGTTAAAGAACAGCTTTTATGGATGAATATATTTATCCAGTGAATATCAGAAAAGTGTTTACTGTTACTTATTTTACAATAAGCGTCACATAGCTTGGGTTTTTTGTAAAAAAAAATGTATACCCAACCGCATCTCATGATCTTTTTGATTTAAAGGAAGGGTAGGTAAGTTTGAGAAACCGGCTCGAGATACACTTTTTGTTATATTCCATGGAATGCTCTTAATATCCTGATAGCAATGAATATTCTAAGTGCTTTGAAAAAAAATCCATAAAAAAATGTCATCTGTGGAAGCCGTAATACTGTAAAAACTACGACCAATTATTTTAGCCGGGCCGGCTAGCCTGGTCTCGTCAGCTAGACGTAACATTTTTAATACATTTTCACAAAACAAACATGCTAGCTTCAAACATAACTTTGACAAGTTCTGACAATAACTTTGTTATACATTTGTTTTACATTCATTATCATGATCTTAGGTGTTGTTTTCTTACATCTGATTGAGCCATGTAAGTCTTCACTGAGGGCATGTGCGCGTTCACGTGTGTTGGAGGAGGTGCTCTGTAGGAAGTCTGAAGGAAGGGGCGGATTCTTTTCGGTTGTGTACTTTGGAATTTGTGTGCACTCGAGCTGGTTTCTCAAACTTACCTACTGCTCCTTTAAGATCTGCTTTTTTTTAAACTACTGTTTCTCTGTTCAAGAAGCTTTTCACTTAAATAAAGTCAGTGCTGAGATCACCATTACAAGACAACAGGAAAGTGTACAGTCAGTCTTAACACTGTATGTACAGGGTTATGGCACAAGCCATGTGGTTTCTGAAACACTTTGAACATCGAGGCTGAAGGCACGGCAACATGCAGGAGGTACTGTAATACTTGAGAGGCTCCTTCTCTTTGAGTTCATCCCTACATCCATTTCTTCCTTTTTAGCGCTCTTATAGCATACCTCCCATCAGACGTGAGGATACTCTATACAGTAGTATTATTAGTTCATGTTAAACTTACATAGCTCAGTTTATCAAATAACAGTTTTGTTATGAGTTTCCAGATGATTGACACACAGACAGAGTGAGAATGCTTAGCAAAGCTTTAATCAGAAAAAGCAGAAATCATTTGGTAAAGTTTAACATAAGTATTGAGTACAATCACTTCTATGACTGAGGTTGATATACAATAAACAATATCATTTAAAAAACATTTCTTTGGCTTTTTGAAATAGGGTAGTATATGTTTTGAACACTTTTTCAACATGAACCAAATATCAAACGTCCCTCCATCATTTGTTAAGTTGTTAGGCCGTTACATAAGCACAACATTTACATTTGATACAGTCATTCATTTATTGTGTGTCTGTTAAAACTCTAAATCTCAGTGCACTGTAATTATGTTGGCTTTTTTTTGTTTTATTATTTGGATAGAACAAAAAAAGCCTCCCAAACCAACACTGAGTCAAACTGCAGTAAGTACTGGAGATAAATCACAACATTAACATAGAGCAACATCAAAATAAGGCAATCTTATGCTAAACATTAAATAAACCTCAGAGTTATGTTGCAAGAAATGGATGAAAGCTCTGCTGATTAGTTTGTGACCAAAGATAAGTGTGTTTGGGTCCTTAGCGTGCCGGTGTAATATCTAGCCATTTAAAGCAGCAAGTGCATTTTTGAGCATTAATGAACTTTTCAAAGTAACATTTTAGTAGGATCCAGTTGTGTCAATGCCTAGGTCAGCTCTTCTTTTGGCCTGCACACATTCATTCCTAATTTTTAACACACGCATCCACAGGATTAGCATCTAGTGCAGCATCTACGAAGCACTTGACACATCGGAATCCTTTATTCTTTGGTCTGTAACAACGGAAAATGTTGTCGTCCTTTATTACTTGTCTAAGATTACGAAGGGTCTTTTGGATTTCAGCTACAGTAGCTTGCATGCCGCCCTTGGGCCCAGTAAATACTGTATGAAACACAAAGGCATGGTTTTCCCATATCTTGTTTACTTTCCATAGGATCTTATCTAAGATATTGTTGTAGTTGTTCATGTTTGTACACTTGTCACCACATGGAGAAAGCCAGGAGTAGAGGACCAGAATGTTACCCTGACGACGTGTGTTAGCCAAGTTTTCTAAATTGTCCAGTACCTGTGCCTCTGCATGGTCAGTGTACATGTCTTTCTTCTGAGGAACTGCCACAACAGCATTGCTGCCTATGTACACCTTGCCTTCATCAACACAAGTTTTTTTCACATCGTCCAAATTGATATTATAAAAAGCCTCAGCCAAACGGTTCTGGTCCTCCGGGATGTTTACAGCCACGCTGAAATGCCATTTGGGGATTTGGTAGCTGTCAAAGAAAACAGACACACAGTATTACCTTTTGTCAGAGTACAAGTATTCATACACAATGGTAAGTATACATGCTGCAACATTTGAATTGAGTTTTTTTAAATGTATATGCTCATGTGTTTCTTTGTTGGTGTATAGGCTACTGCTTGAATATGCTTAAAGGTCCCCTATTATACTGTTTTTCAACAATATATTATAGGTCTCTCAGATATATCCAGAGCCTGTCTCTGATTGTCTGAAACACCAAACAGATCATTGCAGCATCCCATAATCCCCTCTGTTTCAGCCCTGTTTCAAAAGTGCTGATTCTCTGACCGTTTCTCAATGTCGAGGAGGCTGGCTTGGTAGCACATGTATGCTGGGCATTTAAACAGTCCTTCGGCGCCACTCGATGACGTAGTATGCTTGAAATAGTGGCTGGACTGGAGTGACAACACTGATGCTCTCTTCAGGAAGGGACAGAGCTGACAGAGCTGAGGAAGATGAGGAGCACGTTCAGCCACAGACGTATCCCTCCACAACAACGCACCAAGCGCCTCAGACAGTCCTTTGTGCCTGTAGCCATCAGGCTGCACAATAAGGAGTTAATAATGAAAAATAAATAAAATGAAATCACTGAACATAAATATACACTGCTTCCACAACCCATGCTAACTTTTCACTTGTCACTTTAACTTATTCTGCACTTTATAACTTAGATGATGACCATATGTATATATGCTGACAGTTATTTTACTTATTTTTATTCATCTCCTATTTTCATAGTCTTTTATTATTATTATCATTATTTGTATTTTTATTGATCTTATATATTTTTGTATTATTTATTTCTGATTGTATTGATCTGTGTGAATCTTTGCTGTACTATTTTTTTCACGCTTACCCTGTTGCTGCTTTGTACAACTGAATTTCCCCTCGGGGATTAATAAAGTTTCATCTTATCTTATCTTATCTTAACTGAGGCTGTTGAAAAAGTCCTTTGTGTAACAGGAAGTTGTCGAGACATTTCACTTATAAAATCACAAATGTCCTCATAAAGATGAAGCTAGACTAAAGGTCAAAATCATCATGATTTGGATTATTCCTCTGGATTCAGTTACTGTGTGAATGTAATCCGACTGAATCCTGTTTGTTGAGGAGACACTTTTTTCAACGTTCAGTGTTCATTTTAAAGACTTTATTAACTCTACTGTGTTGTGTACTGTTTTTATGTTCATGCTCACTGCTTGTAGCACTTCGGGATTTGAAGTCAAATATGAAGTGCTTTATAAATTAAACCCATTATCATTAGGGCACGAGCACGGAGCGCTAAGACCCAACGGCGTCCTAGCACGACGTGCGAGGAAACCTATTGTTATTGGACGAATTCTTCTTCTTCTTATTAGTCGCCATCTTTCCTGTTTTTGAGGGCTTTAGGATGCTTAAAAAGTTGTATACTTTTGCACGGACGCCAGGACCGGTAAAAATTGCAACATTCTGGAGTCAATGGGTTAAAATATTCCAACGTGCTCGCGAGCGCCACCTATCAAAAACCCATTTCGGAAAAAATTTACAAAGTCGTACCGTAACTCTGAATGACCTGAAATGTTGCACACATATCCGTGTGGACCTGCTCTACAAATAATCCTCTTGGAACTCTAAGCTCCGCCTACATTTTTAGCATAATTAACAAAAACAGGGAAATATTCACTTAAATTTCAATTTTGAGTTGTTCAACACCAAACTTTGCATACAGCATTGGTGGACGGTCAGACACATTACCGTAGAAAATGAGCATGTTCAGACGATAAATATTGCCGCCATGAATCAAAACGTACTCCCAAAAAGGCGGGGCTTGGAAAGAAATGCTCATAACTCATCAACAATATATCCATATATCACAGATTTTGGTAGCTAGGTTCAATCTATCTTGGGGAATAAGCACACCAAAGCATTTTCAGTTTGGACAATAGGGGGCGCCAAAAACACCACCAATTTATAACTCAAGAACGGATGGACGACTTATTTTTTTTTTTTATTTCACACATACTCTGGGGGTGACTACAAACTGAGATTTAAAGTGTCGCAACAAATGCAGAATGTGGGCGTGGCCTATATATTTAAATTGCGATAGCATAAAATGAACTTCATACGCAAAACTTGGGACACACGTCACAGCCCACGACCTTTTTGAGAAAAAAAAAAATACAAAATGAAAACTGCTCACTAGCGCCCCCTATTGTGATAGTCACATATAGTTTCTCAGAACTTCACGAATTTTGGCACACACATTACTCACACATAAATTGTTTATATTATATTTAGGGCCGGGACTTTAACGCGTTAATTAAGATTAATTAATTACACAAAAATTAACGCGTTAAAAAAATGTACGCATTTTAATCGCACTTATTTTTGCACCGCGGAACGTTTCTCACTGGATGAGTTTCAGGCGTACCGATTATACTGGAGCACCAACTAACGTTCATGACTTCAGACAACAACAAACCACAGTGAACAATTCAAACATGAATGAAGAAGCTGATGAGACCGCTTTGGTTGGCCCCGTGGATGGGAAATGTTGTTTTAAAAAACGGACGGATGGAAGCGTCGATAAGAGCACGGTGGTGTGCAAATTATGCAAAAAGGAATTTGCATATCACCGCAGCACATCAAGCCTCAAGTATCACCTCAATGCTAAACATATAGCAGCTAGCGTGGAAGCTAGCGTGGACGTTAGCCCGACTCCGAGTACAAGGAGGACCCACACCCAACCCACACTCAACCAGATGACTGGTTTCAGGGCCAGGATAACTAAGTCCACGTCTGAACAAATAACCAACTCCCTGGCTCACTGGATTGTACTCGACTGTTGACCACTTGGAGTGGTAGAAGATAAGGGGCTGCAAAAAACTGTTGGTAAATCAACAAAGTCTGTTATGGCCTCTGAAGCAACAGAGGGATGTTTTCTAATAGTCAGGGTTTCCAATGTTCTGAATGTACTTGAAACTTATTGTGTTTACTTAAAAACAAAGTGTTATAGTTTACAGAAGGTCTACCTACCTATAGGCTACCTGCATCTCTGAAATGTACTATATTCCTAAATACAATACAATACAATACAAATATTGCTACACTTTATGGCAAAAATTGCACTTTTCTGTTGGTCTTGGTTAAGTACCACTTGAAAAAACATAAACAATGTTGCGGAGTACATTTTTTATATCTCAATCGGGGAGGTCGTAAGCTAACAGCGAATACACCATTTTTGACTATTTACATTAATCCAAACTACTCGTATATAGTTTTTCCGATATTCACGAAATGCTGTTTACACATTGCTATTATGATTGCACACATATTTCAAATTGCTTTTCATTAGCCCCGCCTCCCAGAAAGTCAGCCATTTTCAAAAATGTGCGTTTTTCATGCATTTTAAGCACATTCTTGCGAACTCCTCCTAGGGGAATGATCGGAAAAATTCCAATCCAGGACAAGTTCAGCCCATATCCAATGTGATGCTAAATTGCGAAGAAAATAGTTGATAACTCAATTGGGGAGGTCGTAAGCTAACGGAGAATGTACCATTTTTGACGATTTACATGTCACAAATTCGTCCAAACTACTCGCATACAGTTTTTCCGATATTCACGAAACGCTGTAAATACATTGCTCTTATGAATCTGGACATATTTCAAATTGCCTTCCATTAGCTCCGCCCCCCAGAAAGTCGGCAATTTTCAAAAATGTGCGGTTTTCATGCATTTCAAGCACATTTTTGCTAATTCCTCATAGGAAAATGATCGAAAAAATTCCAAAAATGTCAGATAGCTACTGAGACCTGTCTGCCTGGCACATCAACACACACACACACACACACACACACACACACACACACACACAACAACACACACACACACACACACACACACACACACACCTACTGTTAGTCTAACAACGCCCTTTGCTGGCGGCATATTCATTACAACAGACACCTATACACTCCACAACACACACCTACTCACTGTACTTTTGTAATATTGTTGGTGACTAATCAACTATATCCAATACCTACATCAATAAAATACATCAATACTTAGTTCTGAAAGGATTTAAGGACGTATAACTTTCTACTACTAACATAAAATTGACTCACTTGGTCTGGATGAGTTCAGCAATTCTTTTAACGTAATCTAGATCCATCGACGGCTCAAGGTTTTCAATAGACAGACTGACTGCCAGCAGCACAGATATCCAACACAGGCCGGCCATCTGCACACAAATCAAGTCATTGACAGAGTTTCAAACATGAGAGAGGACAAGTGAAAAAGAAACACATCTGTCTCTTAATTGTTATCCTTGATAGTTTAAAAAAATATATACAAAATTCAATAAAAATCACACTTAACTCTATAGCGCCTGCTATGGAATAACAATGATTCTGTCGTGGATGTTAAGATAAATAAAATGAAGTGCTGTTAAAACAGTGGTGGTTATAAGGACTCTAACTTTTTTATTTTGTTCAGCCCTCTTTTTGTCTTGTCGTTGTTTACCTGCAACAGATAAAGATCTTGGGCGCAGTCAGTTGGGTTAGTGATAACACCGAGCCTGTCTGCTGCTTGCTGTAACAATGCACTTCACTTCTATCTGAACCTTAATTATTAACAATCATAAATCCACAGAAACGGCTAACAACATTAAACATTATTTATTTAGAGATTAAATAATAATTAAGTTGTTGAGAATGTGGCCATGTAATAAGCGGGATAATGTGCTGCACATTATCCCGCTTATTAGATGGCCACATTCTCAACAAAGTAACGACATGACTCCCAATATTAATTGAAAAGATTTTATAGATTTAGAAAATGTTTTTGTTGATTTAAAAAATAGAATTATTGATTTAAATGACATGCATCCACTAATAAAAATAGTCCGTTGTTACCGTTTGAACTACGTAGCAACGGCAGGAACTGCTTCGATAGGGTTTTTGCAGAGCTTTTTGATTACAGATTTGAAAACATCGCTGCTTGCTTTAAAAGTAGCACAATTCTTCATTATGCCAAACCTTGGAACGTATCCAGATATCCCTGCCCTAATGCCAAAGTAACTGGCAACTGAATATGTTAGGCCGTTTGATGTCTATATCTGGACCGTTCCGTAAAAGGAGGGTTTCTGCCCCGTTACTTCTCCACTGTTTTCTTGTCCCTCTTGTCTTTTTTTTTTCTTTTCATCCAAATTACTGTGCTCTCCAAATATATTAAAACTAATATTAAAATCCTCCATGTTGCTCTCAGACGGGAGGCAACGGAAAACTAAAGACAAGCAAACAGTTTGCTTTTCGACCAAAATGTATACAGTTCAATTGACCGGACTTCTTTCTGCAGATGTGAGCGTCAACGGTCAATAAATCCTTGACAGCGGTCTGTACTACTGGATTAACAACGTGGCACGTGTTCCGAATTGACCAATCAGAATCAAGTATTCAACTAAGCCATGTAATAATAACTAATAGTAATAACCATCAGAGCCACAAATTCCTCACCTTCATTTTTGTTACTCACAGGGTCTGTCAGCCTGAACAATACCTGCAACAGAAAAGACAACAGAATAATGGCTTTATTCACATTATGTGGAAATTACAGTAATAATAGTCTTTTATGTTTTAACGCTATTGACATTAAACCTTTTTTGAAACTGACGAGAAATATCATGCATAATTTTTTTTAATTTTTTTTATTTTGATATACTTTATTAATCCCCGTGGGGAAATTGTTTGAACGGCGCCCGGGGAGCAGTGTAGGGAACGGTGCCTTGCTCAGGGACACCTCGGTAGCACTTGGTCTTGCCGGGACTTAAACTGGTGACCTTCCAGTTGCCAAGCCAAGTCCCCTATCGACTTCGCCACCACCGCCCAATGATCAATGTGTAATATATCTGACGATATTTAGGGTCATGCAAGGCATGTAACCCTGTCGCCCTAAATTGTGATTTATTGTGTTTTTAATAACATTAATTTAGAGAAAACATCATATTGCTCACATGGTTACAGCTCAATAAATAAATGTGACATTGAATTTAATTTGTTTTCCTACAATATCCTCTCTTTCAAAATATTTGTAAGTAACCAAAAACAAGAGCTGTCAAATAAATGTAGTAAAAACTACAATATTGGCTTCTAAATGTAGTGGACTAGAATAAGACTAGTATAAAGTAGCATAAACTAAGAATACTCAAGTACAAGTTTTTCTAGTGTTTTCTCCCTTGTTTCTTTTACCTGTCTGTCGGAGAGAGATGTCTGATGGATGCTCCAAAGCTTCTTCTTCTTCTTCTTCTTTGCTCTGAGAGTGAGGAGTAAGCTGCTGTGGTGAAGACGGTCTGAACCAACATCCTTTATAGGAGGAGAGGGCGACCATGGCCACACCTTGAAACATCAGCTCCACCTCTTTGTGTTCAAATGATCTTAACTGTAGGAACAAGAGCAAGTGAGTTCCTTTCAGGGAGACTTCAAGTAAAAGTCCAGGATCCCTCACAAAATGATTAACACTAACTTCACAAAATCACGTTGTTCCCAACTATCATCAACAACGTGCTGACCACAGCGAGCGAGACCCTGTTGCAGTAGCAGCACCAGATCTCTTTCAGACGTGTTGCTCAGACAAGCGGCTCTCATTCAAAAGTTCTCAGTTCCCTTTTGATCTGTTAAAGGTGAGGTGTCATGCTTTTCCGGTTATTACCCGTCCCCTCGTGTGTTATGAAGGTTTTTCTGCATGTAAACGGTGTGCAGAGTCAAAACACTCAAAGTACACCCTGTAGCGAGTAAAACTCTAACACAGAGAAGACCTCCCCAAAACGCCTCCTTGGTGAAACGTCATCATCCATTTGATTCTTCCGGGTCATGCTTTCGAAAGCACGATCCGGAACTAAATGGGCCAGCGGCAACGAGCCGTTTAGTGGAGAAAGTGAATACACACACTTTACAGAGATGCTGTATGTGAAACCAATGTGAGTTTGGAAAATTGCACAGTATTTTTCTATTTTAGTATACCTCAACAATGGAATTATGATCAGTGGAAATGGCCATGACACCTCACCTTTAAATGTCCTCTGCAATGTAAAGGCAACATTACACACTGTTCTGCCCACCATCGTGGACATCATTAACTCCTCCCTGCTAACTGGCATCTACCCGACATCCTTCAAAACCGCCTCAGTCACCCCCATTCTGAAGAAACCCGGACTTGACCCAACGGACCTCAACAACTACCGGCCAATCTCCAACCTTCCCTTCCTTAGTAAAATCTTGGAAAGAGCAGTCGCCGACCAACTCCACCATCACATGTCCAACCATGAGCTCTATGAACCCTTTCAATCTGCCTACCGGACCCACCATAGCACCGAGACTGCCCTGATCAAAATCACCAATGACCTCCTCATCGCAGCTGACTCAGGCTCCATCACTACACTAATTCTCCTTGACCTCTCTGCAGCCTTTGACACCATCTCCCATAATATCCTCCTCACCCGCCTGTCTGAACTCCTCGGCCTCACTGACTCCGCCCTCTCCTTCTTCCACTCATACCTCTCGGACCGGACACAGTTTGTCACACACGCTGGCTGCAGCTCCCCCTGTGCCTCTGTCAACCATGGAGTCCCCCAAGGCTCGGTGCTCGGTCCCCTTCTATTCACAATATACATCCTTCCGATTGGTGATATCATCCGCAGCCATGGTCTCTGTTTCCACTCCTATGCCGACGACACCCAACTGTACATCAGCACAAAACCTTCTGCCCATCTCCCCCCTCAGTCACTAATCAACTGCCTACTCGAAATTAAAACCTGGATGACCACTAACCTACTCAAACTAAACAGTGATAAAACTGAGCTCATGGTTGTGGCCCCCAAGGCACTGCTCGGGAAGGTTGGAGATCTGCTCCTCAACATCGACGGTTCCATCATCTCACCATCCCCTCAGTTCCGCAACCTTGGTGTTGTCTTGGATTCAACCCTCTCATTTCAAAACCACATCAAATCCGTTTCAAAATCAGCCTTCTTCCACCTCAGAAACATATCCAGACTCCGGCCATCACTTTCCGACTCTGTTGCAGAGAAGCTCATTCACTGTTTTATTACCTCACGCCTGGACTATTGTAACGGACTCCTGTCCGGGGTTCCCAGCAAAACCCTGAACAGGCTCCAGTACATCCAGAACTCAGCTGCCAGGGTTCTCACACGCACCAAGCCCTGGCAGCACATCACCCCCACTCTCTTCAACCTCCACTGGCTCCCGGTCAAGTCCCGCATCACCTACAAACTCCTCCTCCTCACCTACAAATCCCTAGATGCCCTTTCCCCTCAGTACCTCACAGATCTCCTCCACCCATACATCCCGTCCCGCACCCTTCGATCCTCAGACTCTGGCCTGCTCTCCATTCCCCATTCATGCCTCCACACCTTCGGGGACCGTGCCTTCAGTGTCGCTGCCCCCACCCTCTGGAACTCCCTCCCTGCAGAAATCCGCAATGCCCCTTCTCTCAACATCTTCAAATCAACCCTGAAAACTCATCTGTTCAACATCGCCTTCCAACAATAACTCACCCCCCCCCCACTTACACTTCCATTTCTGCCCCCTGTTTTATGTTTTGTCCTTGTATGTTTTCTTGTAAAGCGACCTTGAGGTTACGAAAGGCGCTATATAAATTAAAGTTATTATTATTATTAATGTGCAAAGCATATTTATTTATAATAAATATAATCAGTACCATCTACCAGAACTGCAGCTTTTTAATTATTCTCTTCTCTTTCCTCTTATGCTCTTGCAGTGTGTTTCCGATCAGAGTAAGTTCACTTTTCTAAAAGCTGTTGCTTTCTCCTGGCACCTTTTAAGAAAACAAAAACATGATATGATATTACAGCCTTACTTTTTTTGTATTTTGTTTTGTTCTCTGTTCATCGTAGCAACATCCCCCATATTGCAACTTTCAGTGAAAGATTCAGAAATTGACTCACATTGTCTTGATAGACCATTGTTTTCAAATATTTCCAGGTCAGCATCACTGCCATCTGCACACAGATCAGCTCTATTAGTGTGATTAACAAACAGTATCATTATTAAGCTGATCATTACAGGCAAAGTTAAAATAACAAGACCCTGTCTCAAATTCTGAATACAAATATATAATCTACAGCTGCTAAGTGCAGCAGGGATTTCATTCAAGTATTTTCTGTTATTACACACCAGGTAAGCGACTACCCATGTGTATCGTTTTCACATTCATAATAAATTATTCATATTTCGTATTAAATGTATTAAAAGATACATCAAATAACCCCTTAAGTTTAAATCGTATTCTTTGATGCTCAGTTATTCTGATTCGTTTTTTTATATTCAGTTTATTACACTTATGTAAAATACACATAATTTACAGTTGTTTGATGGAGTTATTTTCACAGCAATATTTAAGCTGCTGTTAGAGAGGAGCTTTACCTCCAGTGCATCAATGTGTCAGATTGGGCATTTTGAATCGTGGAATTTCACTGGTATTGGTATAGATTACTACATTTCTTGTATAGTGACATCAGTGGATGGATCTTAAATATCAACTTAAATTAAATATGAATGTTAGTATGGCATATCAATTATTCTGGGTTTGAGAAGTGAATAAGAGGAAGGAGTAATCCATCATCTGATTGAGAAATGGAGAGAGACAGAAGTAGATGCACAGTCCTACCATAAATAGATGTTGCATTGAGTTACATTATAATGCTCTATTTAGTCAATCAATCAATCAATCAATGTTTATTTATATAGCCCAATATCACAAATGTTACATTTGTCTCAGTGGTCTTCACAGTTTGTACAGAATATCAGTATGACAATACGACACCCTCTGTCCTTAGACCCTCTGTCCTTAGACCCTCACATCGTACAAGGAAAAACTTCCAGAGAAAACCCACAGTTTAAAGGGAAAAATGGGAGAAACCTCAGGGAGAGCAACAGAGGAGGGATCCCTCTCCCAGGACGGACAGACGTGCAATAGATGTCGTGTGTAAATCGAAAAGATAATACATTTACAACATAGGTAGTCCAAATGTTTGGAAATGCATGTGTCTATAATAAGAAGATGAATCCACGAGGATGTCAGCAATCTTGTGGGAGCCATCAGGGAAGTAGTATGGTGAGAGTCAGGCAGGACCACAGAGACAGGTTCAGCCTCGACTCAGGATCCCGGCGTATATATGGACACAAAAAGAGATTTGGGGGAAGCTGGGTTAATCGGAACATGAGAGTACACAGGTACAGACAGACAGAAAGTCGGAGTGCGGTGCCCCCCCCCAACAGTCCAAGCCTATAGCAGCTAAACTAACGTGTCTACATACATGCACTCCCTTAGGATAGGTTGAGGGAAAGGATAGCAAGTAAGAAGTAGGAAACAGAAGTGGAGGCACACACAGGGAGAAAGGTCCCCACTGGAACCTGAATTTGTCAGAGGTAGGAGATAGGTCAGTGCCTACGTCTCACACTCCCCGGCCGGTCTAGGCCTTCTCTGCAACCTGTTACCCTCTAATAAACCTTGAGAGGTCAGAGAGGGGAAAGGTTGAGGATAAAGTGTTAAATATAAGATCTAAGTTTTTTTGATTTAAGTGAAAGAGCACAAACTGAAATGTATAGGTGAAGAGTCACAACGTATCTACGTCAATGCACTCTTATTAGATTATTTTATTTTATCACTTATAAGCTTTAACAAAAAGGAAGGTCTTAAGCTTACTCTTAAAAACGGATAGGCTGTCTGCCTCCCGAACACAAACTGGGAGCTGATTCCACAAATGTGGAGCTTGATAAGAAAAGGCTCTGGCTCCCATTGTACTTTTAGAGACTCTAGGAACAACCAACAACCGTGCATTCTTGGAACGCAATGCCCTAGTAGGACAGTAGGGTATAATGAGTTCTTTAAGGTAAGATGGCGCCTGCCCATTAAGGGCTTTGTAGGCGAGAAGAAGAATTTTAAATTCTATCCTGTGTTCTATAGGGAGCCAGTGTAAGGCAGCCAGAACAGGAGTAATGTGGTCCCTTCTCCTAACTCTAGTTAGTACACGAGCTGCAGCATTTTGAATCAGCTGAAGCGACTTAACGGACTTCTTGGTACACCCTGACAACAAGGAGTTACAATAATCCAGCCTCGAAGTAACAAATGCATGGACTAGTTTCTCTGCATCGTTTTGAGGCAATATATGCCTAATTTTGGCAATGTTGCGTAGATGGAAGTAGGCGGTCCTTGAGATTGATTTTATGTGGGCGTTAAAGGATAAATCCTGATCAAATATAACACCAAGATTCCTTACAGTCTCACTGGAGGCCAAATTAATGCCATCCATAGTTAGTATATCTTTAGATAGTTTGTTTCGTAGATTCTTTGGGCCGAGTACAATAACTTCAGTTTTATCCGTGTTTAACATCAAAAAGTTTAAGGTCATCCACGTTTTTAAGTCCTTAAGACAGTCTTGAATTTTATTTAGATGATTAGTTTCATCAGGTTTGATGGATAAATATAGTTGAGTATCATCCGCGTAACAGTGGAAATTTACAGAATGATTCCTTATAATATTGCCTAAGGGAAGCATATATAGTGTGAACAAAATAGGTCCAAGCACTGAGCCCTGTGGCACTCCATGGCTAACTTTGGTTTGCATGGAAGATTCATCGTTGACACACACAAACTGAGAGCGTTCAGATAAATAGGACCTAAACCAGTCTAACGCAGTTCCCTTTATGCCAACTAAGTGCTCTAGTCTTTGCAATAGGATGTCATGGTCGATAGTATCAAATGCAGCACTGAGATCGAGCAAGACAAGAATAGAGACAAGTCCTTTGTCTGAGGCTATTAGAAGGTCATTCGTGACTTTAACCAGAGCTGTCTCTGTGCTATGATGTGTTCTAAAGCCAGACTGAAAAACTTCAAATAAATCATTGTTTTTTAAGTAATCGCATAACTGTTTTGCGACTGCTTTCTCAAGAATTTTTGAGAGGAATGGGAGATTAGAAATAGGTCTATAGTTTGCTAAAATCTCTGGATCGAGGTTGTGCTTTTTAAGAAGAGGTTTTATCACTGCTACTTTAAATGATTGTGGAACATAACCTGATAATAAAGACATATTCATAATATTTAATAAAGAAGTGCTAATTAATGGAAAAACTTCCTTCAACAGCTTAGTTGGAATCGGGTCTAAGATACACGTTGATGGTTTAGAAGAAAGAATCATTGAATTTAATTGTTCAAGGTTTATGGCTGAAAAGCATTCCAGCCCACCATCCAGTGTAACATCAGAACCCACATCTCCGGGAGCTGTTGATAACACTATACTGGTCAAAGGCAAGAGGTCATTGATTTTGTTTCTAAGAGTAACAATTTTATCGTTAAAAAAGCACATAAAATCATTGCTACTGAGTGCTATGGGAATAGAAGGCTCAATTGAGCTATGGCTCTCTGTCAGCCTGGCTACAGTGCTGAAAAGAAATCTTGCATTATTCTTATTCTCATCTATTAATGAAGAGTAGTACGCTGCTCTCGCTTTACGCAGTGCTTTCTTATATTCATTTAGAGCAAAATGCCAAATTAAACGAGATTCTTCAAGTTTAGTGGAACGCCATATCCTTTCAAGCTGTCTCGACTTTTGCTTTATTTTGCGGATTTCGGCATTATGCCATGGAGCTAGTCTATGTTGTTTTATTTTCTTCTTTTTCAAAGGAGCAACAGAGTCCAATTCTATTCGCAGTGCATCTGTAGCACTATCAACAACATGATCAATTTGGGGTGGTGTACATGTTGTATAAGTTTCCTCCCCTACATGCAGACATGCTATCGAGTTAAGTATTGGTGGAATCTCTTCCTTAAATTTGGCTATAGCACTAACAGATAGATTTCTGCCGCAAGAGCTTTTGACTAATGCTTTGTAGTCTAGTAACAATACTTCAAAAGTTACCAGAAAATGGTCGGATAAAGCAGGATTATGCGGTTCGACTAATAGTTGCTCAATTTCAATACCATAAGTCAGAACAAGGTCGAGAGTGTGATTATAACAGTGGGTTGGTTTATTTACACTCTGACGGAAACCAATAGAATCTAATATAGAGTTAAATGCAACAGTAAGGCTATTTTTATCATTGTCAACATGAATATTAAAGTCACCTACGATAATTACTTTATCTGTTTTAAGTGCCAGAGTTGATAAAAACTCAGAGAATTCTGATAAGAATTCTGAATAAGGACCTGGTGGACGGTACACTGTAACAAATAAGATTGGCTGCAGAGTTTTCCAGGTCGGATGCGTAAGACTAAAAACAAGACTTTCAAAGGAGGTATAATTTAATTTTGATAAGTACATTTGAGTCAAAGATGGCTGCAACTCCACCTCCTCGGCCTGTGTCTCGAGCAATATGATTTAGTAAAACATTATTATGGTTGAAGGTTCAAGATGTTATCTTTAACAGTTGTTTGCAGGATGTTTCCACAGCACTATAAAGTAGATAATATATTCCTAACCAGTGTTGGGACTAACGCGTTACTGTAACGCAACTACCTTTTGCGGTAACTAATAACGTTACCTATTCCCATTCAGTAACGCCGTTATAGTTACTGTGATTTAAATGGGTGCGTTACTGCGTTACATTATGTGATCCAACTAAACCGAATCTCCCTGCGGATGTAACTTACAGGCGAATACAGTGATGTCCTCCCATGGAAAAGTGAAAGTGACCAGAGAGGAGTGATGATTGGTTAACGCGGGATAACATTTCAGGGTAAGCCAATCAGAGACAGAGTTGGGCGGGTCTTGCCTTATGGGGAAAATACACACACACGAACACTTGCTAATGCTAACACACACATACACGGCAACGCCCACCACCAGCACACACACACACAATGGCAGATGCAAGTATCAGCGAGAGCAGCAGCGCATTTACAACTTGGAGATATAACCACTATTTTCAATTTGAGGGGATAAAGGACGCAAAAAATATTACGGTCAAATGTAAACTGTGTGCAGGACAGAAAGCATTGTCCACATCGAATAACAGCAATGCCAATCTCCTGAAGCACCTAACTAATGTACATGGGGCTATAAAACTAGTCGCCAAAGACCCCACCGTCTCAACCAATGTCAAAACATATCTTTTGTGTTTTATTATTCCACTACATTTCATAATGATAATTGCTACAATGATGGAGAGTTGTCTTTTCTCTTACTGTGCCACAGAACAACACAAAAACTTGTATTTGTATTGTTATTATTTTTAAAGTAAAGTAAAGTAACTTGTTACTAGTTACTTTTATAATCAATGAATAATCGTTTTTAATAATCGTGATATCAATTATTGACCAAAAATAATCGTGATTATGATTTTTGCCATAATCGAGCAGCCCTAGATAAGTCTTCAAAGTAACATTTTAGTAGGATCCAGTTGTGTCAATGCCTAGTGTAACAAAGGTACTTCGTTACTATGGGCTGACGGCTTTGGGCCCTTGTAATATTGCACATGTGGGTTTGCACTTTATATAACTACTTCCTTTTGCACAGAAATAATTTCACTCAGCACTTTAGTAGTGAACAGTATGCACTTTATTAGCGTGATTTGCACAGTACAGTTTGACATGGCCTATTTGCACATTTTTATATAAACTATACTATTTATTGATGTAGTAGTTGTTAAATGATTAAACGGTATTATTTGGAATGTCGTCTGGCGGATGCTGGTCGGTCCTCGGCTCCACCTGAAAAGAGAGGCGAGTTAGCGAGAGCGTCGTGTTTATGATTGTGTAAGATTGACAGCGGTTGATATTAATCATTGTGTGCCAATAATATGTATTGGCGTGTATATACCATGACGTTAAAGTTGCTTTTGATTGTATAAGTGGACACTGTAAAGTTTACATCTATCACTCACCCATGTTGTTTCGTCCTGTGTCCGCTCCAGTGTGTTTGGCCAAAAGGTCCTCGGGTAGGGTTGGGTATCGTTTGAATTTCCACGATTCCGATTCCGATTCCGATTCTACTTTTCGATTCTGGTTCTTAACGGTTCTCAATTCCGATTCTTTGAGGGGCAGGGTAAAAAAATGATACATGCTTCTTCCACCAAAAAAATTACATTTATTCGAGAAACTTTTACACAGGTTAGTTTACAGTAATATTCACATTAATCAGTCTGTTTATATTCACTGCTATGTAACTGTAACCTGAGAACCACTGAAGCTACAACAGTGCAACAGTCCAACTTTTAAAGGTGAGGTGTCATGGCCATTTCCACTGATCATAATTCCATTGTTGAGGTATACTAAAATAGAAAAATACTGTGCAATTTTCCAAACTCACATTGGTTTCGCATACAGCATCTCTGTAAAGTGTGTGTATTCACTTTCTCCACTAAACGGTTCGCTGCAGCTCCCTGTGAGCCCAGTGTGCTCCGATTGGTCAGCTCGGCCCCTCTGTTCTGATTAGTCAACCGCCAGAGAGGCTCCTCCGAAAGGTGGCTTCAGTTAGCTGCTAGCTAGCTGAAAACACCAACGGTAGCACACACCATCATATGCCAATATATACACCTTACACACCCTATAAGATGTACAGATTAGTTCGTGTTCAAGCTGCCAAAGATGAACAAGCAGAGAAGGCGTCCTCAATTCAGGAGTGCCGTTG